>OVAN01012337.1:0-13844 GCA_900406275.1 Anastatica hierochuntica | reverse complement strand
CGAATATAAATTAATAAATAAAACTAATACATATCTAATATATATATATATATATATATATATATATATATATTAATTTGATTATTAATAATTAAATTAAGTTATATTAAATTAAAATCAAAAATTATTTATAGATAGTTAATTTTTTTAATTAATTCTAAAATCCTAACCTGATTAGTACTAGAATCTAGAGTGGAAGATTAAACAATTCAAAAACAAAATCTCTTAAAAATTGACTTTGTCGAACACAGGAAAAACGTGTTTCCAGATGCAAAATCAAAGGTAAACCAATCGGGTTGTACATAAACCAGGTTGATTGGTGATTGGTATTACAAACATAACACGATAGAATATAATGAATTAATTCTAACAAAAAAAGATAATGAATTAAATAGTATTCAAATCCAATCATATGATTAGGAATTCACATTGTAATAATAAGTACATTTTAATGAATTTTGCTTAGGTGTCCACCATGTGAGAGGTTTTGAATTAATATTATAATTTGATTGGTTGAAGATTTTCTAATTTATCTTAATTTATATTTATTTAATTCATCTTAAATATATAGATATAAACCACGAACGCAATTAATTCGTTTGTCAAACACTATGCTACTCGATTTAAAATTTTTTTGAAATATATTATTATTATATTTCCATGTATCATTTTCATATCGTTTTATTACAACTAATTAATAAAGATGGTTTTAAAAGATAGGGTTTCTGGTTTCTGTCTTTGGAAAATATAATTTATAAAATAAAAACTAATTATGTTATTGGAAAAATATTAAAGAAAAGTTTTAACAAAAACGTGAAATATTTCGAAATCTTAAACCATTTTAGTAATTCAAATTTTTTTAGAACAAAATAATTATAATTTAATAAATTCGATTACTATATAAACATTTTTATACACCTTTGAACGAGTTGTTAGGAAAATTATAATTCATGAATTTTAAAACTGTAAATTTTTTAATATAATAAGTAATATTATAAATTATAAATATGATTATCACATAAAAATTAGACATTATATCTTAAGTATTATAAAAGAAATTGATTGTTTATAACATAATATATAGAGAGATATTTACACTTTCGAATTTATCTTTTTGAAATTATATTTATATTAGTATTATTTTAACGTATCAATCGAATAATTATATTATTTGATTTTATTTTTAATATACATTTATTGGAACTATAAATTAAAATAAACTCAAAATGTATTAACATTCCATATAATTTTAACAATTAAAATTATAAAGTATTTTTCACTTTTAGTATATATATATATCCGACATTTAATTTTCCTATATATAAAATGACGGATAATCTGTTATAAAGTCGATAATAGTATATATTAGGAAAGTGTTTAGTAAAATATTATGGAACTATAAAAATGAAAATATTGATGATCTATATTGAATTTACATTATTATTATATGAAAATTATGATATTTTGGTAAGATATTTATGGCAATTTAACTTTATTTTGTACTCAATGCTTTATGCCTAAAATAATCAAAAAATCTAGCTTGACATGCAAATTTTAACTTCTATATATTGTGTTAAAAGTAACATATTTTTCAGAATATATCACAAAGAAAACACGATTCGATATCTCTAATAAATTTGATTTCATCAAATGATCTATCTCTTTTACGGAATGATTGGAGAATAAATGTGGTTCTACATGTTTGACGTCAATGTTGTTAAATCGTGACGTCAACCGCACAATTTTTCATTTCTTAATTTAATATATTAGAAAATATATAACAAATAAAATTCACATTTTAAATTATTATAAATGAAAGTATATTTCATATTGATAAGCAAACCTTAAGATATTACATTATATTCAAATCCTTCATATAATATTTTCACCAATGGATGGACGTTCGGGTATTCGTTCAGTTTAGTTCAAGTTTACTCGAGTAACGAGTTTTCAGAGCCAGAAGTTTAAGTCCCTATTTGGGTACATTTTTATTCTAGTTCGGTTTGGATCTTTAAAAGTTTGATTTGAGTTCAGATATCCATTTAAATTATGTTAAAAAATCAAATATACCTAAGAGCCTCCAAAATCTAACTTTTTGGATAATATTGGTATTTTCGTGTAGTTTAGTTATTTTTGAATATTAAATCTAAAAGTAATTGATATCTTAAATATTTAATTGTAGTTAGGTATTTTGGGTACTTGAGATATTTCGGTTCGGACTGAGGACGACTCAAATTTTTCGGGTACTAAAATTTTGCTTATGTACGAATATTTTACCGGTTTCGGTTTAGATTCGGTATCACTTTTTTATTCGAATTCACATTGATTCTTCGTATCCAAATATGTTAACCACATCAACTTACACTCACAAATTCGCGGAAAGCCACCTAGTTGTTTTTTTTGGGTCAGAAGCCACCTAGTTGTAATAATCGAAAAGTTAAACCTATGTTTAACCAATAGACAGAGCTATATATTGACATATCACATATATACTCGATTCAAAATCAAAATTTTACTCATAGACTCTGATATCATCATTGGAATTTGTAATGGTTTATAAACGATTTACAAATTTATATGCGAATTTAATTTCTAGAAAACGTTCAAATAGTTGACTTGAACATAATTTACTGAGTATCGAATATACAAGGATATCGCAGTAGAAAAATAGTTTTGTATCAATACGCATACAAACTGAATCGAATCGCAGTGTAGCGCCTTTGAAATCAGATCTCAAAAATTAGACAAACAATTTTGTCTCTAATTAATTTTTAGGGTCCAACCGTTCTCGTGTGTCATCATATAAATAAAATCTTCGAACCCAAAAAAGTACTTTGATCTTGTTTTCTTAGGTGTATGGCTATAGGATTGTAAAATATTTGTAATAGACTTTCCAAAGATTATGAAGGGTCTCTAGCAAAACATCATATCCCCTAATATTATATAATGTGTCAAACCTCGGCACTATAACTTTATTTAAAGTTAAGTATAAAATGATTTCAAGATATTCTCCACACTACAAAACATCAAATTTAGTTTCTTCAAAAGCTAGAAACCTGAACTTCCGTTCTAGAGGGATTTGCCCATCTTTGTAATCAACTACAAAGTTGTGTGAGATGCCTCAGAAAGTATAATAAAAAACTAGACTAATAAGATTATTATAATCTAATAAGATTCAAAGAAGAAAGAGTTTATTGGATTTGTGGTTTCTTGTTAAAAAAAACCTTTCTTTACCTTATTTTTGAGAAATTCTAGATTTTTTGAAAGATTTTTAGTGATGGCATATTGATCCTGTTTTTTTCGAATATCGACATTTGTACCAATATGCCAAAAGAAAGAAAGGAGAAAAGAAGAAAAACAAAATATTTATGTTATCTTCACCCAGAGTAGTGAACAATCAAAATTAGTGAGGAATCATTTGTGATCAGTTGCTAGAGTAAAAATCATCCCCAACATCAAGGAGTCAAGTCGCCTTCTTAACAATGACTGGACCAATGAGCAAAGCAAGAAATGAAGCAATATCAAAAGAAATATTACCAAGTATTACGACAAGACCGGTTACCCAGCCAAGAGCATATCAACGATGAAAAATGAAAGATTTCCCTTTTATTCTTCTAGATATCCAAGATGGCTGCATTGAGCGAGAATAAAGGAAACATTCATACATTAGAGATTCTCATAAAATTGCACAAATCTACACAATATCTAGAGAAAATCTAAGGGAGATTCGACCCTCATCATCCTCTATATACTATAAATATTTCACATTGTAAACCGTATTTTATTCATTCATATATTCAAAGATTTGTCCACATACTCAATACAAACCAACACCATTTTTATCATTTCTCTATCGTTTCCTTGCTTTAATATTTGCTTTATGTAGAGGCACAATGAGCCGACCAAAAATTACACTAACAGTTTGGCGCTAGAACAAGGGTGTTATTCTAATAACTACGTGACGATGAGAAAATCGGAGAAATATCAAACGATCAACCTTGAAGAAAACACTCTCACAGGAGGTACGAAAACCAACCTCCCTAGAGGCAGCGGAGGAAACAGAGCTCCCACTGATCCAATTACCACCGACGAAGTAGAAGTTCTGAAGCTCCAGTTGGAAGAATACTCTCGCAAGGTGGTCGAGCACACCCACAATATCAATTAGCTGGAGATAGACAACAAAACCCTCAGGAAGGATAATTTTGCGCTTGCCACGGAGAAAGCTCTGCCCCAAGAAGGAAACCCTCAGTTTCAAATACCCATCAACCTGATGCAATCTCTTGATTCTCCTAGGGTTGGGGGAAACCCTTTCCAAAGGCCTGTGGGAGTAAGCGACCCAAGGATCGGAAATTCTCCAGCAAGGGGTATCTTCATTACCGAGCATGGATCCCACTAGGTCGACACTTCTGCGTTTCGGGGGTCCAAATCTTGTATGAGAAATACCCATGACAAAATAACACCCCCCCTCCAGGCGTCCATTACCGCCTAAATCGAGGAAAAGTTCTCCAAACGCTTAGATTTATTGCACTCGTTGATTAGACGACTCCCATGCGTGGCTTTACAAATCCAGAAAATTGTACAAATCCGACACCGCTTTCTCAGATGAGATCACATCATCGAAGATGCTAAGAAAATTTGTTTTCCCTACAATGAAGATGTACGATGGGACCAGCGACCCCGATAAGTGCATAGCCCAATACAAGCAGAGGATGTGCATTGTGACCATCTAAAAGAAGTGCAGAGAAGAGATGATATGCAAAGGATTCGGGTTAAACCTCGCTGGTCTTGCGTTACAGTGGTTCATTGGTTTGCAAAGGGGAGAAATTATCTTATTTACGAGACTTACTGACCTGTTCAGGAGCAGTTTGCAAGTAGCCGAGTTATAGAAAAGACGCTAAAAACCTGTATGAGATAGTTGAGCTCCAGTTAGAATCCCTACATTGCTATGTTTCTCGCTTTAACCAGGAGAAGATCGCCATCCCAGACTGTGACGCCACCACCACGATCACTGCCTTCAAACGAGAACTCTTGAAAGACAGGGCCCTCTACAAATACCTAACCAAGTATCAGCGCCACACCATGGAAAACGTCCTATATAAATCTTGGGCTCATATTAGATGGGAAGAGGATGTAAAACGTCGAAACGCCAATGCAATCATACCATACTCCCGAGTCACCAGGAATGACAGAGGAAGCCGCGAGGAAAAACCCTACAATCGTCCAACCAGAGACTCATCCAGTCGAGGGAGCACCAAGAGTAGCCAACGCCCCCTGAGTGTAGCCACGACCACCAAGCTTGATCATTACAACCCTTCCATCGAAGGCACCAAGTTGTGCCGTGAGAAATGAGCCATAAAGTCAATTGGCCCCAAAAGATGAGCACTCCGGACGCACAGAGAAATCATAACAGATAATATGACTTCCACCAAGACCACGTGCACCGGACAAAGGATTTGCGCATTGAAGTCAACGAGCTATTTAAGAAGGGTCACCTGAGGAAATTCTTGTCCCAGAAAGCTAAAGACCACTTAGAAAACATTGAGGAGGACCACAATGATCAGGAAATGACCCCTGCTTTGCCACCACGCCACTACCGTGTGATTCACATAATTTATGGCGGATTAGAGGTAAGCGGAGTCACGCATGTCGCAGCTACAAGGAGCACTCGAATCATGCAAACTCGATCAGAGGAGAATGGAGCAAAGCGCAAGGCTACTCGAGGCGATCCAATCAATTTATCTACTCAGGAACATGCAGACGCTGCCAATCTCCACCATGAAGCTCTGGTCATCACCATTGCCAACTTCCTAGTGAAGAGGGTCCTAATAGACAACGGTAGTTCTGCAAACAAAGACCTTGGCCTCGAAGCTGACTCTTTGACCAAAAAGACGATCCCTCTAGTAGGAATCAGCGGCGAGGTAAAGCAAATTGCGGGGGAAGCAACACTCTCAGTTTATCTAAGAGATGTCAACAAGTCTACTAAGTTCCTGATCGTCGATTGTCCTTTCGCGTATAACGCCATCCTGGATCGCCCCTGGATTCATGATTTGGGAGACATTCCATCCACACTACACCAAATCTTGAAATTTCCCACCTCTTGGAGAACTAAGGAGGTCAAAGGAGATCAAGAAATCTCCAGATCATGCTACAAAACTACCCTCAAGGGAAAGATTAAGGAGACGAGATGCCATCTCGACTTCAACAAAGAGGATAAAGAACAATCGGAGGACAAAATAAACAACCAACCAACCTAAAATAAGGTCCACTTGTTCATTATTTTTTTATTATCTTAAATTACGCATTTAGGTACTATATCTTGGCATTGTTTTGGCTTTCTATCACTCTACTCGCCCACGGGTGATAATCTAATAACACTTGGTTTTCGCGAAAGAGAAAATCCTTTGCTTCTCAGTACATGCTGCTAAAGAGCATCGCTCTAAGGGGAGGACCACAGAACATTCCCATTGGGATACGTCAAAGAGAGAAATCTCTTTATCCTGGTTGCCCTCAGTAGAGCGGAAACCAGGGACAAATAATCATTTGTTCCCCGCGGGGAACAAATCACAACGGGGTAGAGAGTGGTGCCCAACTCAGTAGAGAGTGCCCCCCCACTGGGGAAGAGCACTTCCTCGACTATGGAGCAGAGAGTGGCCCTCTATGAGGGGGCAGAGTGTTGCTCCGACTATCCAAGGATTAGTTTGAAATGCTTAAAACGCAAACAAAAGATGAAACCTAGAGTTGTATAACCTAGAGCTGATCACTATCATGCTCTATACCTCCTTACCTAGAAATGGAAGGTGGAAGGCTTAGAACACGGATACTCCGAGTAATCCCACCAAGTACGACTATGGTCGCAAAAAAAATTGAGAGTTGCCTTCCATGAGGGGGAAAAGTGCAGTGAACATGACTACTGGTCAGCCAAACATGACTACGGTCAAAACAAAAGCTGAGAGTGGCCCTCCACGAGGGGCAAAGTACAACAAACATGACTTCGGTCATCAAAAAAACATGACTTCGGTCATCAAACATGACTCTAGTCACCAAAAACATGATTCCGGTCATCAAGCGTGACTTTGGTCATCAAAAAAAAGACCACAGTCATATCTCAGGACTCCGGCCAAAAGTCACGAATACGTTCAACTCATGACGTCGGTCATCTAATCAGCGCTGATTACATCTAAAGCTAACGACCAGCGCCTTGACTTCGGTCACATCAAGGCTACGCGCCTAACTAACGCAACGACCACGATCGCAAAAGGTTTTGATCTTTGCAAAAAAGATGACTCCAGTCAAGAACAAAGAAAATATCCCCGACGACCAAGGTCAAGGGGCAAGGGGCAAACCTCTCTTTACAAACCTCGAGCAAGGTACAACAACTACATTTGGACTACGGTCATCTATCTCCTTTCCCAAGTATCTGGGAAAGCTAGGAAACCCACGCGAATTACCACGATAATGATTATACTTGGTAAACCTTGGTCATGGGGCAAGAAAAATTCACGTCCTTATCAGGATCCAAGCTATATCAATCAGGCGTAGACCCAAAAACAAGGAAAGTATTATCACCATTTTATATATTTACTTACAAATATGAAAATATATTCTCAATTTTGGTCACAAACCAAAAAGGGAAATTCCACTAACGATGACCCTAACTGTCTAAGCCTTCTTTCTATTGCAATCAACGATTGATGCAAGAATCAAAGTACTCGGCAGAAAGGTCAAGGCCCGGCCCCACATGACCATCACCGATAAAACTCTACCCTACCTACGAGAAGAGGAAACTACTTAAATATTCAACACCATCTGATCTACTATGTTATGGCAGCAGTTATGGAGAGTTATGCATTAAATCGCCAAGGTCGAAACAGGAAACTCGACGTTCAAGTATAAAAAAAGGTTGCCATGGTGAGCAAGCTTGACCAACATAAGGGCATCACACTAAGAGGCCCGCAAAGAGTTCTTAAAACTCCCAACAAGGTGCAATGACAACATACTCATTTTTTTATAAAGAAAGCAAACCTTGGTCAAGGGGCAAGGAAAGCTTTGCATCCTTGCCTGGCTTGGATCCAAAACTAAGGAAAGTCCCGTCATCCTTCCTTATCTTACATGCAAAGTTAGCATTTACCTTACCTTGGTCGCGTGCCAAGGAGATTTTCTACTAATGATTTGTTTAATTATCAAGGGGATTTCTTCTGAAAGATACAAATCATATTTCGATAGACTGCAAGAAAATGCGTAAAGGATCAAAAGAACTTTCATTCAACAAAGGAACAAAGCCAACACCCAAGTAACTTTATATCAAAAGCTAAAGTTAAGTCTATGGATACAAAATCTCTTGAGACAAAGAGAAAGTTATACAATGATCAAAGTAAATACACAATACAAGCTTCACCATATCCGATTGATACCAAAACTACGTGGAAGCCGCGATATGACCGATATGAGTGGAAATATAACAACGCGGGCCTTGTTGCTGCTTCTAAAGCGCTTGTCCAGACCTAATCATCATCATCATTTGATGAAGGTTCACAAATGGAGAGTCCCTTGCCTTTGTCCTCGCCCGACATTCGTTGCCTCGGACTGGCTCCTTGGTGGCCCAAAACAATATCAGAGGTCTCTTTGAAATAGATTCCTCCTCGACACATAGGTCGTGGCGCTGACTCCACCTCTGGTTTAGTTAGAGGGATGTCGTCTCTGAAGGTTGGCGCTGGTAATATGCGCATAGCCGCCTCATGCACCTCCACAAACCAATACCTTTTCTGCTCTCGTGCCGGGATCTAGGCGTTAGTCTTCTCCATATACCATTTCTTCATAAGGAACCAGCGAGCCTTCAAATGTGTAGCGTAAACAGCTAGCCCTTTCTCCTCATGTTGCGCGGATAGGATCTGCTCCAGAGCAGCGATATGCTCCTGCAGCTCCTTCTTCTCTGCCTTTAGCTGCTCCACCTTGGAGGCCAGAAGACCCATTTTGAGCTCCATGCTCTCTTCTCTTTCCTGGGTATCGGCTAGCTACAATTCCAATGACTTCACGGCTTTCTTGGAAGTAACCAGCTCATCATGCTGCTTCCTGGTCAGCCCCCCTCGGTTTGAACCTTCCTGCATGCTTGGCTCACCCATGTTGGTGACGACACTGCCCTCGATATGATGGAAGAGGGACATTGTCTGTCCAGAAAACAAAAACTGATATGATCCAAACTTGTAATGGCAACCCAGGAATGAGAGCAACAAGAACGTCCAAACCATACCTTTAGCAGGTCCGCCTGAACTTTCGCGAAGGCAAAGGAGATATCGAGACGACAAAAAGCAGTCGTCGTCCTGGGGAAATACCTTCTCCTTCAGGCCCTCTAAGGCTCGATCACGAAAATAAGGAGAAGCATATTCTCTTGGAGGCGCCGCTGGTCCACACCTCCAAGAAGAAGAAGGAGGATTTGCATTATCCTCTGACCTACGCAGCGCCTACGGAGCATACTCCGCCAAGCACCAGTCACCCTCGCCGCTGGAGTTGGAGTCCTCCGACTATCTCCTCTTGACTCCTTCATACTGGCTGAGAGATTCTGGAACCCTACGCCTCGACATTTCCTGAGAAGTCGCAAACACAAGGAGAGATCAAGAAAATGAACATTAAAACCCTAATGGTGATACAAAGACAATGAGAAAAGAATGGACACTTACTGTAAAAAGATTAGGAGATGGGATCGACGAGATTTAGAAGATATCGAGAAGATAAATTTCTTCGAAAGCAGGAAGATGAAGAAGGTAGTGAGTTTTTCATCTCTGATCAGGGCAAGAAATATAGCAGCAAATGGGGAAGAGCAAAGGTTTTCTCACGATACTCAATGAAGATGGAGGACTTAAAAGACGTGGGATCCACCAAAAATCGTGTGCGAGATACGTCGAATATACACGTTATTTACTATTCCGAGTAATTATTATCATGGGGAGTCGTAATGTTCTTATCCTCAACTACACCAGCGAAGTTACCAAGGAGGCTATCCGGGATCAAAGCAGCGACCGAAGCCGCGAAAGATTTACTAGGCAGCGACATATCTAAGTCATAGCTCAGCAAACAGAACTATAACTTAAGGGGCAAAATGTTGGGGTAAAATAAATCATCTCCGGCATCAAGGAGCCAAGTTGTGTTCTAAACATTGACTGGACCATTGAACAAAGCAAGGAATGAAGCAATATCAAGGGAAATATTACCAAGGATTAAGGCTTCTTACATTCAAGATTTTCATAATATGCACAAATCTACACGAGATCTAGGCAAATCTAAGGGAGATTCGACCTTCATCATCTTTGATATACTATAAATACTTCACCTTGTAAACTCTATTGTATTCATTCACATATTTAAAGACTTGTTCACATACTCAATACAAAACAACACCTTTTTCATCACTTCTCTATTGTTTCCGTGCTTTAATTTTTGCTTTCCGTAGTGGCTCAACGAGCCGACAAAAATTATCCTAACGGCAGTCATGTTGAATAAGTATGCAAATTTAACTCCATCAATGTATAGTTCATACTGTGGACATATACAAGCACTTCCAGCGTACGCTGCATCCACGTGAAACCACATCACATTTGTCTGAAATTGCAGTGAAAGAAAGGGAATAAGTATCAACTTCTATATATCGTAAATTTGTAAATGGAGCTTGTTGAAAAACAACCTTGGCAATATTCCCCAATGCAACTAATGGATCAACTGCGGTTGAAGAAGTTGTTCCAACCTGGAAATTTAACAACTGAATGTTTCTAAGAACATGTGTTTTCAGGTGATTAAAACATAAGTAAATAGTTATACTCGGCTCTCTCTGGACCAGATTTCCCCTTTTTCGGCCGTTTTCTTATCTCCTTCTGCGTACTACTTTCGCTTTCTTTCTTTTCCTAGAAACCATGCAATGAAAAATACCAATTGGTAATCATTTGGAACAATTTTAGATACACCCATCCTCTATATAAAAAGTTTCCAAACTCTCTACCTCACCTTTTGTACACCATATATCGGTTCGGCTTTGGATTTGGATTTAGTTTCGCATTATTGCCTTCTTTCTTTTTCTTCATGCATGAGAGGATAACAAATATAGTTATACTTTACCTGATTATTATACAAAGCAAGATTAAGTCGCCTTAAAGCGTTTTCAATTTTCTTTTTCTCAAAAGTATGATCATAAGGTTGACATGGACCTCTAGGTAAGTACTTTCATCTTACCTCTTCTCTTTCATTTTGATCATAATCCAATATTTTTTCCCTTCTAGCAGGATCTCATGGCAAATCATCCAAATTACTTTTAGAATTTAAAGTTGATTTTCTTTTGTAGTACTGATCCATCGATTTGTGTGCAAGACACAAAATGTTATTATTAAATTAATATAAAAATAACATTTAAAGATATTTATATGAACATATATATAAATTGTATGAAAATTTCGATTTTAGAAACGAAACAGTTAATTTAGTCAATTAGTTGTGTAGTGTTGGATATAAAAACAATATCAATAGTCCATGTTAATAAAGTTCTCTACTATAGCTTTTTCTCCACCTACACGAGATTTTACTAAAATTCAAAGCACTAAAACTTTATATTTTCTTTTAGCTAGATGAATTTTACAGAGATCGTTAATGTAAATATAATGTTTCTAAACATAAACGCAAGAGAAAGACATTCAAAGATATATGTGCGATATGAGAGGAAACAAAACGAACTAAATTTGGAAAACTAAATCATAATCTTGAACATAAAAGAAATAACGTGGAAAACTTGTATTCAGTGAAAATAGACGAAATCAAAGCTCCGTTAAGAATTAAAACAGAAAGTTAGGGAAGGAAGATGAAAAAATGGTGACTTCGTGAATTACGAATCTATGAATCTCTAATTTTAATTAACAAAATAAATCATCAAATCTGTTTAAAGATTTGATTAATTGGCCTTATAGAAAACTAAACATAGAATAATATTTGGCTTTAATTTATATTTATGTCTCATTCCCATATATTCGATTTAGACAAAACATGTAATATAATTGGCTAATATTTAATTAAAAAATTAAACAACCAACATAATTACGAGAGATAGTGAAGGAAACAGGGGCATGAGACAATATCACTTAGTGAGTGATTGGTTGGGCTTTAAATGCTCTTTACAGCTTTCAAATTTTTTGAAGTACTATTTTTATGCCAATCGTGCTTTAGCTTTTTTTAGAAAAATTACAGCCTAATCAATTTTACATCCAATCATGCTGTAGCTCATTTTTTGAAATTAAAGCCCAAAAAAATAAACTAATTGTTTTGGCGTTGAAAAACTACAGCTCTATTTTGTAGGTTTTAGAACTTAAATGTTGTGTTATAAATAACATTAAATACTAGATAATTCCAACGTAGAGATTTATCATTATCATCATCATCACCAAACTCACCGTAGAGATTTATCATTATCATTATCATCATCGCTAAACATATCGTAAACAAACTTATAATCTCTCAGAAAAAAAGAAAAAAAAAATTCAGAAAAAATCTATAAATACATACGAATCCATCAATATGTAAGTTCGTTTTCATCTTCTAGAATTCTTACGCAGCAAAAGAAAAAGTGACAGGTTGTCTCTCTCCCTCTTCCTACCATTATCTTTTAGTCGTTGGTTCCACCATGTTTTTTAGTAATTAATTGATTTGATGTCATATACTTATATAATAAGTATATAAGTACATAATATAATAAGAAGACCAAACGTATATTACCTCATGTTTCTTTTTTTTTTGCCTACTACCTCATGTTTCTTAATAGTAACATTGGTGATGATTAGTATATTGATTCGTTGTATTCTCTCTTTCTTGAGTATTTATTACCTCATGTGAGCTTATATACAGTAGCATACATAGTCATATTATATGATGAGTATTCTATATATATGATGAGTATTTTATATGTTTCCTTTGTTCAGTTCTGGATTTCGTGAATTTATCATTAACGCTGGGATCATTTGTTTTCGTGTACAGATATGACAAATAGCGGAACACATTCTCATACTCGAGAGGTAAATGAATCTATAGTATTATATGTTCTTGTATTATATTTTTTTTTTATTGTACTATAGTTTTACAAAAAAAATATTTGTAGTTATTTTTGACATGTATATTTTGTGATAGATTACATGGACAATTGATATTGCTAAAATCTTTCTTAAAATCTTTCTCTCGGAACAAGAAAAAGAAAATTGGATAGAAAAATATCTAACAAAAGAGGGTAAAACGAACGTTGTAAACAATTTCAAAGAAGCTACATGGTTTAATTTACCATGGAAAAGTTTTAAAAATCATCTGACCAATCAGAAAATTTGGTATGATTGCTACAATCGTCTGAGCAATTCTACTGGAGTGACCGTCGATGATACTACGGGACAAATCAACATGCACAAAGCATGGTGGGATGAACGTATAAAGGTAACTTTTTAAATAAGTAAAATTTATTATTAAATTTTAGTAAGTTACTTAAATATTTTAATTGGTTTCAGGAAAGTTCGGTGGCGGGACGGTTTCGTAAGAAACCTTTAGCCAACCAAGATTTATTAGATAAGTTGTTTAGTAAAACCAACATAGAAATTCAAGATGGATGGTCAGTTGGAAATGGTCCAGATGTATATCGCCCTCAGCATGGATATGATACTGATATGGAGTTCAATATGCATCCAACNGATTTAGAGGAGACACCACAAGACCGGGAATACGGACAAGCTGAAATTCCATTGATGTCAAGCGCTAGTCAATCTGTTCATGCCAGTGGGTCACACACTAATCAAAGAAACAAGCGGAAACGTGTAACATCTAATAGCGATACTTCT
>OVAN01012336.1:374-13845 GCA_900406275.1 Anastatica hierochuntica | reverse complement strand
TTCTCGAATGAAAACCGTAGTAAAAACCGATAAAATACGAATACATCAAGCCACAGGAGAAAAAGTGTCGATATAGTCAACACATTCTTGTTGATTATAACCTTTAGCCACCAATCAAGCTTTATAACATTCTATGGAACCATCTTCATTGAATTTATTCTTGAACACCCATTTGCAACCAATGAAATTCTTACCAATAGGCAAAGATTCAATTGACCAAGTCCCACTGTCTTCAAGAGCATGTAATTCAAGATTACAAGCATTTTTCCATTTGTCAGAAGCCATGGCCCGCTTAAAGGTTGTAGGTTCCGTGTCTAGTGTATATGAAAAGATGTAAGACTGAAAAAGAGGGGTGAGTCTGTTATAGGACAAAACAGAGGAGATATGATACAGTGTAGTATTATGGGTGGTATCTACTGAGGAAAAATGATATTCAGTAAGTAACGTGGAGCTTTAGTCAGTCTTTTAGGTCTAGAAACAAGTAAAGCAACTATACCCTCATCTTGTGCAATAGTACTATCACCATGATGATCTGAAGATAATGCATTATCCTGATCTAAATGCACAACATGATTATGATTTATATGCTCTCTAGTATCTCCATCTAAAGGAACCTGTGGAGAGTGTGCATTATGTGAAGTAAAAGCCATAGAATTAGAGATATGACCTAGTGCAGGTAGAGGCAAAATAGTATTTGGAAAGACATCATCAAGATTAAGATGCAAAGCATTATTTTTGAAAGGAAATTCTATTTCATGAAACACAACACTCCTAGATATGAAAGTAGAATGAGACTCCAAATCAAGAACCTTATATCCTTTAAAACCAGAGGGATATCCTAAAAAGACACAAGACTTTGCACGAAGAGAAAATTTATGCCTATCTTTCTGATATGTTGAAACATAACACAATGAATCAAAGACACGCAGAAAATCATAATTTAGAACCTTTCCTGTGAGCAACTATAATGGAGACTTATTACTAAGCAAGGGTGAAGGCATTCTATTAATGAGGAACACAGAAGTTTGTATACAACCACTCCAATATTCGAAAGGTAAATTTGATTGAAAAATAAGACTTCTAGCTACATTTAGCAGGTGTTGATGCTTTCTTTCAACAATAGAATTCTGTTGAGGTGTGTATGGACAAGAGAAGAAGTGAAACATGCCATTGTCTTTAACAAAATTAGTGAAAGCTAATTCAGGTGCATTATCAGTTTTAATAGCTTTATTTTTCACATGAAACTGAGTATGAACATATTTGACAAAAACAGGGAATAAATGGATAACTTCTCCTTTATTTCTCAACATGTAAATCCAAGATACTCAAGTAAAATCGTCAACAATGGTAAGGAAGTATCTAAAACCATCAACAAACTCTTTATGAAATGGACCCCAGACATCTAAATGAACTAAATCAAATGGTTTACTAGCTAAATTGTTATGAGACTCAAAAGACAATCGCCTTTGTTTGGCCAGAGGACAAACTTGACAATGAGAATGAGAAGACATACTAATTTTTAAAATGGGAATGACAGAAGACAATTGTTATAACTTTGCTGTAGAAGGGTGACCCAATCTTTGATGCCAAATAGTTGCATAAGCCTTAACAGAACCACAAAAAGACTTGACTTGAGGCAATGAAAGTGAAGGGCTTTCATTCTCAAGAATGTAAAGGTTTTGCATCAAATTATCCCTCCCAATCATGAAGCCCCGAGTAAGGTCCTGAATAATGCAACAAGAGGGATAAAAATGAGTTGCACAGAACAATGTTTTAGCCAAACAACTCACACTAATCAAATTAAAACTAAAATCTGGAACATGCAGAATATTATGTAATATCAAAACAGAAGTGAGTTCTATAGTGCCTATATGCTTAATATGAACTTTTTTGTCATTTGGTAAAGTGACTGTCACACTTGAAACAAGTAAAATTTCTTTGAACAAAGTTAGATCTGAGCAGACATGACTAGAAGCTCCACTGTCAAGTATCCAAGTATCATGTGACAACAATGTTTGAAGAGAAGTAAGACAATGGTTTTGATAGGTAAGGGTATTATTTTGGTATTTAAGATTTTTAGAAGGAAAAGGGATTGTACCATATGTAGATTGAATTGCCATGACTCCATGATCAGTGATGGAAGACTTGTTTGATATATTTTCATGTTCTTGTGTTTGTGAGACTTGAGCAACCTGCACATGCCTACTGAATTGAGAAATCAGATCTTGTATTTGCTCCTTTGAAAAATTCTGAAGATTCAGAACTGATGTAGCATTATTGGCTTGTGGAGCAGCTGAAGCAAAAACAGGTTGAGGCTGTGAAATTTCCTGTGGAAGTAAGGGTGGAGGATACTGATATTGAGAACCTCCAAAGCTATCAGTATAGACATTAGCAATCGCATTCTTATTGTTCTTCATAGCAGGGAAAGATGGATTTGGATAATGTCCTTGCTGATTCTGCTTGGTATAAGAAGCAGCCTTGTAGCCAGGGGGTAGCCATGTACCTTGAAGCACTTCTGAATTGTATGTCCAAGCTTCCCACAGTGAGTACAAATAGGCTTTTGATAATTCTTATTGACATTGTATGCTACCACATAAGGAGAACCATTCTCATTCTGCAACATCTGACCCTTATCAGTACTTCCATAATTGTCTAGAGTCTGAAAAATTGCATCAACCTTTGTCACATGACGTATTGATTTCTGCCTCTCATCTTGTGTAACCATGTTGAAAGCTTCCTCTATTATAGGAATAGGCTTAAGCATTAATAAATGTATCCTAATTTGCTCATAGGAGTCATTCAAGCCCATCAAAAACTTGGTTACACAACTTCTTTGCTGCATTTTCTCCCACAAGGCCGCTGTTGAACACAAACATTTTCCACAAGTACATATAGGCAATTCCACATAATTTCGATGCTCTTCCCACAGTGTGACTAATTCTGTGAAATATGTTGAGACATCTAAAGCACCTTACTTTATCTTACTCAATCTTTGTTTTATATCATAAATTCGAGGAGCATCTTCTTGCTTAAAACAAGCACATAGATTTTTCCAAATATCATCAGCAGTTGCAATGAACAATAAGCTTTGTCCTATCTTTTTGGAAACAAAATTCATCAACCAAGTCGCAAAAATATCATTGCAACGAGACCACACACCTGAATCGCGATGTCCTTCAGGAGGTTGTGAATGGAGCCATCAATAAATCCCAACTTATTTCTCACATTTAATGCCATAAGAACATATCTACTCCAAGAATTGAACTCCGATGCTATTGTTAAGCGATCGGAAACAAGAATCAACCCAACATGATCTGCACTATGTAAGTAATAGGGATTTTCATATACATCAGTATTTCGATTCAGATCTGGACGAGTATTGAGACCTGAAGATTGATCTGAAATCATATCTTGAATCTGAGCTGCCATTGTTCTAGCTCAAGAAAGTAAGAAGTGTGGTGAACAAATGAAAAAGATGAAGAAATCAACCACACATGAGGTCAACCGAAGGAAGAAAAACTCAGAATCAAAAGAATTGATACGATTCCAGAAATGAGATCAACAGGAACAACGATAAGGAGAGTGACGAATCGAAGAAAAAAATCGAACAACTCATCTTATGCGTCGTTTATATGCGGAAGAACAAACTTGTTGAGCTCTGATACCATATTGAATCATGAGAAATCGATGGAGAAGGCTTGAAGAAGAATAAGATGAAGAAGAATCAAGGAGTAAAGTAAAAGTTTGTTAGAGGTTGTAAAATGTATTATGTCAACTCAACTTCTATAGTGTAAATCGTTTCCTAATATATACAACTGGTTTAGCATCAAACCAAGAAATAAATCATAAACCAGAATACTTAATAACCGGTCCATGTTTAATATCCAATATTTAGACATATTATGTGTTGTTTTAACCATTCTTTTCTTAGTGTATACCATACCCAATGTTAGATATACATTAAGCTAACAATTTATTTTATTCATGATCTATTATTGACTTTAGCTTAATGTTTATAACGTTTTAAGCTAGTTTTTACCAATCATAAATATAGTTCCAAGTATCTGGTTGACAGTTATATGGTATGGTCTTTGTTGGAGATAAATAAACTTTTTGGTGCATGACTTCGAATTCCTATTCAAATGGTCATGAAGACATACTAATGGAATCTTTGCGGTGGGAGAAAACACTGCTTTTACAACCAGAGGAAATCTCTACTCACATAAAAGAAAATGTTCATAAACTATGGAAGGACCGACTTACATGAAAGAAAACGCCAAGAAAAGAGGAAATCTACTTGAATAAAAGGAAATATTCCTAAATATAAGGGATTAAGAAAATCAACAAGGATCTAGAGATATTTTCTTATTCCATTAGGGTTTACCCGATTTATCTACGATAAATAAATATTTCTTAACCTGAGGAAGGAAATCTTTTCTAACTTAATAGTGATCGTCTTAATGAAGATATGAACTCATAGAGACTCTATATTTACAAGTTTCAACCTTCTTAGAACCAAGAGAGAATGACTACAAGAGGAAGGAAAAACTCTAAGAGATATGTTCTCACAACTTCAAGAAATCAACATAGAAGAAACATCTACAAAGGTCGTATAAAAAAACTAGGAAGGAGCCATGCAAGAGCCTGTAAGGATCCAGAGATTCATATCAGAGAGAAGTTACCAATAGCATATCCAAGAGATTATCATCATTCGACGTATAGTAAATCTACGTGATAATATCAATATGTGTATTTACAATAAGCAGATCCATGAGATCTCTTGCTCAAGCCACATCTCCCTACTCACAGAGCACTACGTCGAATCTATAAAGCACTAGCTTAATGTATATAACATTTTCTGCTAGTTTTTACTAAACATAAACATAGATCCAAGTATCTGGTTAACAATTGTATGGCATAGGCATAGTCTTTGTTGGAGATAAATAACTTTTTTGGCTCCCGACTTCAAATTCCTACTCAAATGGTCAGAAAGACATACTGCTGAAATCTTTGTGGTGGGAAACAACCCTGCTTCTACAACCAGGGAAATCTCTACTTACGGAAAATGAAATGTTCATAAACTAAGGGAGGACCGACTTACATGAAGGAAAACGCCAAGAAATGAGGAAATCTACTTAAATAAAAGGAAATATTCCTAAATCTAAGGGACTAAGAAAATCCACAAGGATCTAGGTATATTTTGTTATTCCATTAGGATTTACCCTATTTATATACGATATATAAATGTTTCCTAACCCGAGGAAGGAAATCCATTCTAACTCAATAACGCTCGTCTTAATGAAGATATGAACTCATGGAGACTCTAGTTTTACAAGTTTCAACCTTCATAGAGCCAAGGGAGAACAACCACAAGAGGAAGGAACAACTCTAAGATACATGTTCTCAAAGCCTCGTAGAAGAAACATCTACAAATGTTGTACAAAAACTAGGGAGGAGCCATGCAAGAGCCTGTAAGGATCCTAAGAGCCATATCATGAAGAAGTCACCAATAGCATATCCAAGAGATTATCATCATTCGACGTATCCAAAGTGTTTTCTGGACAATTGAAAGTATGTTTAACTTCCTTCACCGCATAGTAATTTTTGAAGTCTCTCACTATCAAATTATTGATACAGTCTCAAATCTACACAACTTTTCTCTCCTTCGCCATCATCTTCGAGAAATAGCGAACTCATTAATTTCTTTTGAAGAATGGAGAACTAAGTTGATTGAGAAGCAAACCAATCAGGTGGCCATTTAAATAGTGTAGTCTCAGGTCCCCGTTGTCATCTTACATTGCTCATGAAGGTCTTTTTTGGCTAGATAAGGATAAGTCGTCACCGTCTTTCATCGCGACATTTCTACTAGTTAATTGGTTTAAGTTATCGATTCAAGATGGTTGTTTGTTCTGTGATTTTGCATAGGAATCCATTAACCACATGCTTTTCCTCTGCCCTCTAGCAAGACAGATTTGGTGTTTAGCGGGTATTCCCTTGCCATCAAATGATTTTGGAGTATCAGTTTTTGCTAATATCTGTTTTGTGTTGGATCTAGCTAAAAATAAGGCTCTGAATGAAGAGAAAAAACATATTGGTCCATGGATTTTGTGGAGGATTTGGAAAAATAGAAACAAGAAACTTTTTGACAACATCACTTTCAGTGCGAAAGATAGTTCTGAGAAGGCGTTGGAAGACATGAAACTATGGTTGCAAGCTCAAAAACTTAATTCTTTTGAAAAGCTACCAGGATGTGGATCGAAGGTGCCAATGGTATGGGAGAAACCTGGGGACGGGTTTCTTAAGTGTAACATTGGTTGTACTTATCAAAAACGCTCATTCTCTGCTGGTGTTTCTTGGACATTACGGAATCATAACGGTGAGGTTATTCTGTACAGCCGAAGAAGTTATGTTGATGTTAATTCTGAAAAGGAAGCACAAGTTAGAAGCTGGGAATGGGCTTTAGAGTGCATGAGCACTTTGCGGTTTGAAAAGGTGTTTTTTGCTGCGTCTACTGATGATATCATAAAAGCTTTATGCAAGCCGATGGAGTGGCCTGCGTGGTTAAGCATATGCCATGATCTCCTGCATTTCACGGTAAATAAACCCGGATGGTTTATGTTATATGAAAGTCAAGCGTGTAATGTTGGTCCTACAAAGATTGCGAAAAGAGTGGTGAGTGATGGTAGAACCCAATCGTACATAGCAAGGGGTGCTCCAAATTGGTTATTTGACCTGTTTGAGAAGGAGAGAAGAGGTACTTGTTCGTAACTACTCTCCAATATCTCAAAGTTATGCAGGTGAGGCCTTGCGTTTTGAAGCATGATCTGTGAGCATTCATGGCTCCATGTGGTGAGTGTGAAAGTGTTGGTGAAGTTTGGCGATTGGTTTTGTCTGAATTGGAAGAGTTTGGAAAGCTCAAGTCTCTTTTTTAATTTGATCTGTTTTGTTTTCTATTACCTCCTTTTTAAGACTCTGTTTCAGAATTTTTATACATTAATGACCTTTGAGGGGAAAAAAGTTATGGGTCCTTTTGTTGGTTGTTTTCTAGGTTTAGTTTCCTTTACACTAAAGTATAGCCTAAATCATTTTGTATTGTGAGAATTTTCATTTAAATGGAATTATTAGTACTAGAAAAGATATACTTGGACAATAACTTAGTTTAGCATTTTTGCGAAAACTAAATTCTATAATTTTTCAATTGTTTTTTGTTACGAGTTTAAAATTACTACAACAACGATACTCAACTTACTAAATATTCTAATATGGATATGTAAAAGAAATGTGCTTTGTAGGCGATAATTTAGATTAGTTAAGTGATAAAAACTAATCATATTTAGAAAATGTAAACAAAAGTAATGAAGAAATGAAACTTAACCAATGAACCTAAAAAATAGGTTTTACGTTTGACTAAAAATTGTGTTATTTCTAATGATGAGTTAAATCTATGCACCAGTAAAAGTGACTTCCTAACTCGGTTTTTGAAGTTTTTTGTAATTTTTTTTTCAGAATAATTCTCCATTTTCTAGAGAAAGTAAATTAAACCATGATAAACAAATAACAATCGTCTTACATGTTTTCTCTAGTTTATCATTTTAGGCGTGATAATATTCATATCATCTAGTTTTCACTAAACTAACCTAAACTCCCTGAAGAAATGCCAATCTCGCATCAAGCTTCTCTAGCCTTGTAGCTGTCATCTCGTTCTCTTGGCCATGACCAAAACCAAAACAATCACATCTAACCGTAAGAGCCACCTTTTCAGCTAATGTTCGAGCGATCTTAGCATTGTGTTGTGGTGCTGCTTGAACAACAACATGTGCACATCCAAGATACCCGTACTTGGCTATTGGTTGATACATTCTGCGTGTGGCGCGAGCTTTTTCAGCACCAAGAATCTGAAGAATGCTGCTACGAAGCTTGGAGAGGTTCGACAGAGAACTTGCATGAGAAATAAGCTGAGCACCAACCATCTTCCCGATAAAGGCGGTCAGATTCGGAAAAAAGACTGCATTTGGGGTATTAAGGAAGTATCACGAATGAGATTTCTTTCACGATCAAGCACAACAACCTCGTCACAGAGGTTCCTGAGCACTGTATGTCAGACTCACTTATATCTGGGTCCAAAGATGCCTCACCGCCTCTATCAATTCTGTCTGAGTCTCTAATGGCATTATCGGTAAGAAGTCGACACGTGCAATATCTGTGTGACATCCCATCAATCCAACAGCACGAGCATATTGGATGTCATCTTGTACGATCCTAGCAAGCTCAGAAAAATGCAATCCATACCATATTTTAAGCCTCATCATAAGAGTGTTCACAGTTTTGTCAAGAGCATCAAGTGCACGAAAGACTTTGACTATCATCGGTTTTTGAAGTTATAAACTTATGGTCTAAAGTTTTGTGAACATTCTTTACATGATTAATAAAAAGACTCTATGCTGGTATACAATATTGAAGATTAAAATAGCATATTTGCTAGATAAAAAATAGATATACTATATAAAAAAAAGCTCATGAGATATATAATAAAAATTCGTTAATTTGGGGTTTTTTTTTATTTTAAGTAGTAATTAGCAAAATCTCTCAAGACCCAGGTTTTTTATATTTGAGGAAAACTATTTTTTTTTATAAAATCTTGATTGGAAAAATAGGTTTGGAGAATAAAAAAATCTATTTAAAAAATATAAACAATTAAGGCCAAAACCATACCAAGATAGTAAGAAATTATCAACCAAGGTCTATAATAAATACTACATGTATTATATTTAATTAGAGAAAACAAATACTATTGGGTGAATTTGTTGAAAAACCAACAAAAAAATGTAATTAAATTTGTGGGTGTGCTAAAAAAAATTAAATATAGGGTATTTACTGTTTCGGGGTTTTTTGATCAACGTCCACTGGAGCAGCTCTATGGAATGATGAATGAAAGAGATACTTCATTAATAGCTTGAAAGGTGGCTCGTAGCCAATGATACAGTGATAAGTGTCCATAACTCCAAGGGTAACTCGTGTTGGTCCTTGGACGTTGGCTAGGTAAAACTCGTAGTCCTCTTGTAGTTGCTGCTTGACCATGGGTCCATGGTATGACCATGGTGCCTTAGCGTGACTATGGCGTCTTAGTGTAACTATGGCGCCATGGCATGACTATGGCGTGAATATGGCACCTTGGCGACCATCGGTGTGGCATCGTCGGTGTTGATCTCGTAGATCAAGTCAATGTCGTCAAGAAGGACAATATGGCCAAGGGAGATGACCTTGTGGGTCTTGGTGACTTAACCATGACAACTTCCACCCGTAGTGGGGTTAGTGGTTTTGATATGAGTTGTGCCCTATGTAAGGGCTGCCTACGTACCTTTTTTAAGGGATCAAGCCATTCATAATTCATATAATATCAGTCGAAGGGTTTAATGACCTCAGCCGATGATGTAAGCCTTGTTGATGTAGTTTGTGAGCATCATCGAGAGTTATAATGGGCTCGTGGCCTCATAGACGGTAGTAGACCTCACAATGTGGTTCATGAGCATCATCGGGAGGTCTTGGGAGCATTGTGGCTCTTTAACTGTGTTAATAGACTCGTCGGTATGGTTCATGGTCATTACTGAGCGACTTAGAGATAAGGGTTATCTCGTAGGTTACATGTTGTGAACATGTAGATGAATAAGATCTTGGGAGATTGCTTATTCTCTGAAAGAGATATGGTCAGCCATGGAGGATCAGCTAGACTATGGCAGTCTGCATATCCTAGTTGTGGCTGGTAGGTTTCAGCTGTTCGCCTGACTGTTCTGCCTCTGGGGCTGTCTGTGGCTCTATGACTGTCGTCGTGGTTTCTTTGGAACATACTGGGGCTCTGTGACCATCGTTCTGATCTGTCTAGGACAAACTATGGATGACGCCCTGGTCTGCCAGGGCAGTCTCTGTGGGCAGATTTTGTGTCTTTCATGAAGGGAGCTCTTGAATAACTCCTCATGTGAGGACCCTTTTTTTAGGGTTTATGAGAAACTTATTTATAGATGCGCATAATTGATATTTCCATATATTATAATAAAGATTAGGATAATTACCAGTTTGTTTTATCTTAGCGATAAGGATAATTTCCTTTTTACCTTCGGTTGTCCTTATCTGATAAGGAAAGATCTTAGGAGAATATTATGGCAATATTCTCAGTCTTGGTTTCTTCAGCCTTGGCATAGTATCACAACCATGGCTTGAGCCTTGCTTTCATTGCTTCCCTCACCCCTGGTCTAGCTAAGGCTTGACTCTAGGGGAATAAAATTACCCCCAACAGTTGCCCCCCACTCTTCATTTTCTAAAATTAAAATGTGAAGAGTAGAGATACTAATAGTCCTTGCCATTATCGCCATCCCACCAAAGGGTCTCCCGTTTTGGCTGAGATCGTCATAGCCAGGTATGAGTACATCGGGTGCAAGAGTAGAATCATTCCTTCTTAGTTTGATGGATTCATGATAGGATCCGCAGGTAGGTCGTGGTTCAGTTATGCTGTCACCATCTAATTCGTATCACTTGGGTGGAGTTAATCTCCTTACTTTGCTACTTTTGTTGGATTGCCTTTTGCCTCTTCCGTTTGAATCCGTCAATATCGAAGTTGATCCAACCTTATTCACCCATGTTTCTTTCTCATTTCGGTGCAGACTTTCTGGTTGTGCCATGGATATCTTATCAATAGGGTTTAACCCCAGATAGGGTAAGGTTGTGACCTCCGCCTTGGCTTTTGGTATAAGACTTGCCTGCTTTTGGAGCATCAAAGGGCATGCGACCTTGTTGTTCAGACTTTCGATGGCTGAGAATCCACTCGTGTATCATGATTGCATACCTTGAGTGCTTTTATTCTTGGTCGTAGCTCTGGGACCATGGTTTGACCGTTGGTCTTTTACTAAGACGTCTGACCATCGCTCGAGTTCTTATCCTTGGACTGCATCTCTTTGGTGTCTGATCTTAACAATACCCAAGTCACAGCTTGGTTGATGACTCCTGGTTGAGCTCTTGGCCTAGAGAATAATTGGTCTGGAGAGCCTTGGTCTCGTAGGCGTTAGGTCATAAGTCACGGAGTCAACCGATGGCTATGCCTTGGGTGCCCAGCCCTAAGGAGCCAAGGACTTGTGGGTCCTAGACTATTTAAAGTCTGATTTTGGGCACATAACCATGGTGAAACAAGGTCTCTTAGGCGTTTAGATTTATGAATCCTTAAACTCTATATCTAAGTCTTGGGGCACACGACCCTAGAGAACCAAGAGTTTGTATTTGTTAGACTATTTAAAGTCTAACCATGGGGCATGTAGCCTTGGTGAACCATGGTCTCTTAGGCATTAGATTTACGAATACTTAGATATTATATATAAGCTTGGGGCACATGGTCCTAGAGAATTGGGGGTCTGTCTTTTTAGACGTCTGATCATGTCAGGCCCATGGTACATATTAGCTCTTTGCGTTCTCTTCTGAGTTCCAGGGCTTTCTTGCTCTTTGGGCATGACATTCAAATTTATGGGGCTTTCGGCCTTGGACGGTTGAAGTACTCAGAGCTGTTGGTTCTAACCACTCTACTGGGGCGTAGATATCCATAGCTTTGGTAGATCCAAGATCTTTTGTCGTTGGACCTGCATTCAAAGAAACGTGAGGCACCTGGCCCTAGTGGACTATGGTCTCTGGGGCATTAGCTTTACAGATTTTCAAATCTGATATCTAAGCCCGGGGGCACTTGGTTGTCTTAACCAAGTGTAACTGTGGGGCATCAAGCCCTTGGTAAACCATGGGTTCATCTCTGTCAGACTATGAAAGTCTTGTTTCTGTGAGATAAGGTCTTGCCAATTTTATGCTTTATGAGTCGTGAATTCATAAGCATTTAATTATCAAGCCTTATGCTCGATTTGATCATGTTTTATTACATAGATCGGTGGGCACACCTGCCTTTGGGCACAAGGCCTTTTTTGGATTCATGGTCCCTGGTCTAGAGTCCATGATAAGCGGCACTAGCCCAGTTTTTTGTGAGTGGTTGATAGCTCAGGTTTTCGCCCGAGATAACACTGCAAGCGCACAGATGTACGTTAGTGGTTCGGGATCAGTCCACAAAGACCAAAGGTAGCACGAAGAATGTAGAATCAAACAGCGGGCTAAAGCTAAAAAGATGTCTTTAAATATGATGCAAAAATCGAAATCAAGAGAGCACAGAAACGCAGGCAGCAAACGACGAGATTGTAAAGCAATCAAAGAAGTGTTGGACATCGGGTATTCTCAGGAAAACAATTCATTGTTGATTCAAATTATAGACTAGGGAAAAGGTTAAAAACCGTCTTGAACTCAAATTCTAATCTAAAACTGATCTACTTTCGTAGCATCTGCGCCCTATGCATTAGAAATCTCGAGACTAACTTCCGTTGACCCTCGATTTCTAATCATGCATTACTAACAGGTTTGATATGTTCAAAATTCACTTAAACATAAACTTCCGTTGGCTTAAGAAGAATTGCTTATCTAGGATTCTTTCAGGCATTTAAACATTCACTTTCCAGGTATTAAATTACCTAATTTTAGAAACTAAGTGATCAATTAAGTTTCATGCATTACGAACAATCATAGACGAAGATCCATTAGATTATATCCCTAATCATGCGATTCTATATCAACAATTCATGAATCCCTATGTGAGAACCCTAAACCCAACGAACAGACAACTCACTCATGGAGATTGTAAAAACACATATCAAATTCAAGAGAGACATGATTGTATTAAGCAAAAACAAGAGTAAAAAGAGGGTTCCGAAGACTTCTCGATCGAAGAACAAAAAGACTTCTTCTCCCTAGGTTACAAACTCAATATCTCCTCTCTAAAACTCAGAAAAGTTGCATAATTGATGTAAAAACACGAGCTTAGGTCTTTTGATAGTAACTCGGTCTGAAATAAGTTCGGTCTAGTCCTTCGTAAAATCGGTCCGCAGATCGGGACAGGGATCGATCGATCCCTAGACAGGGATCGGTCGATCTGTGTCCAAATTCCTGGGTATTTTCCAACTTTGCACGAACACTTCCTTCGACGCTTGAAATCCATCCAAAATGCATTATCTTCGCACATTCAAGCCCGAATCCTATAAAAACAACAAAGAACACAAATCCGTGCCAAAACAATACGAATACATACTAAAAACCTTAGATCTCATGTGAAAATCGTAGTAAAAACCTACTAAAATACTGACACATCAAATCCTCCAGACTTGAATCTTTGCTTGTCCTCAAGTAACGGAAATGAAGATTAAGCCTGCGGGAAAAGAAACTCAAAAACCAAGGGATCGCATGCTTTCAGAAAACCTTACTCTGCACTACTTTCGCTAACCAATAAAACTCAGAACAGTTAGACATTCTCCCCAAGAATCGCTGCATAACCTCCCAAGACCATCCATGCTCTAAAATCTGAACCTGCAAACTCAGCTTCCATGTTAATAACTCTCTACATTCA
>OVAN01012335.1:0-13848 GCA_900406275.1 Anastatica hierochuntica | reverse complement strand
AAGGACCCCGACAGCGGAGAGCGAAGACGACGGGGCGAGGAGCAAAGGACGACAACGAAAGGTGAAAGAGGATGAAGAAAGAGAAAGAAAGGTTCCAAAGAGATGGACAAAGAATTACAAGAACTTGGTGAAAATGGAAAGGAAGAAGAAAGAGAAACCATGAGAAAGGAGGAAGAAGACGATCGCTTTCTCACAAATTTGTGAGTTTTGGAGAAAAATATGCCCAAATCTTAGAAAATATCCGAATTAAAACGGATTCGGGTTAAAAATGACCCGATTAGATTGGTTGGGTTTGTAATTTATGCAACTGACCATGGTTTTATTGGTTTTTAACACATTTTCTGATTTAAAAATAAAAAAAAAAAATTTACAGTTTTAGTCGAAGGGTATATGAGAATTTTTTTCACCAACTAAAGGTATTGTAGCAATTGATCCTGATGACGACGACGATGAGAGAAGGACCCCAAACACACTCGTATATCGGACCGGATTTGATTTAGACAAATCGGATCTGATTCTAAATCGAAAAATTTGAATAAAAGAGCCAACCAAAAACTAAAAGAAATGGAAACTAAAAAATATATCTCACCCATTATAATACTAATAAAAATTTAATATTGTTTAATTATGTACTCAAATTTTAATTATAAAAATTTTCTCATTGAGAGATTTTCTTCTTTTTTTTCTTGATAAAAGGAAGTGTAATTTGAATAATGTAGCCGTCGATTATCTCACTCTCTGGTTTTTCTAAGGACTAGAATAGCCGTCGGCTATTCCACTCCCCGATTTTTCTAATGGATCTAAAGCGTGACATCATCTTCGACTGGCCAAATGTGAGGTGAGAATGTTCCTAAGAGGAATTGAACCCGGAGTGGATGTGTTTGCACCTTTCGATAAGTCCTTTTACCCCTAGGTTACCACCACTTGGTTTAAATGCCCAAAGTTCTTTGATTGTTTCATAAATTTTACATTACTTTTTGGTTTTTGATTTTTAAAAACTAATTGATTCGTCCATCGAAAAATTTAAATTTAAATTTCCAAAGATTTAGGAAAATTCTTTCGTTTTAATCTCTCATTCATGTTTTTAGATTTTAGTTCTTTTCAAAATTAAAGAATCTAGTCTTTATTTATTTACGTTGCTTTTTCTCAAAAACCAAAATGTAGTTTTTTAAGTTTTTATCTGATTTTAAAATTTTAAAACTAAAAACTAAAATTTAAAATCCAAAAACTATTTTAAAAACTACAAGACATTCATATCCTAAAAAATCCAAAACCATTCCAAACCAACCAATTTCAAAATTTGGTTTCACTCTGGATTTAACTTTAAACTGGAAAAAAAAAATTTACAAACCGAACCGAAATTTGTGTTACCATCATAGTGGGTGGAATGTGATATACAACTCAAGTACAAAATGTTAGGGAAACTCAATTTTAGAGTAAAATTTAGAAAGAGATTGAAAATGTTCACCTAGTTCCTACTGTTTTACTGAATCACTGCGCAGTAACTTGAGTTCCGAACAAAAGAAAGAGTATATATGCAAATACAATTTATACAACAAACATATGCAATAAAAACAATAGCAGTTTTTCATTTTTGTGAACTTTGCTATTCTCATTCAGGCCAAACTCAACTATTTTTATATACCTATATGTTCAATGTTTCTGGTGATGATGCATCCTCTTTCTCTTCGCTATTTTCCTCATTCGCATCTCCCGTGGTCTTTACGTCTCTCTGGAGAGCACGACGCATTGCACAGTTCACTTGTTTTCTCAGTTTCGCGTTCTCGACAAAGACATCTGCTAATACTTTCCTCAGCTCATCCTCCATGCTTCTTGTTTCAGTATCTATTATGAGAGGTTTGTCTTGTTCAGCTGCATTTTCATCTAACCCGGCAAGTAGCTGAGCCTGAAAGTGTTACCGTTGTTAAAATCTTGTAAGGTTCACTCAGTGTTACAAGACGGTTTTATAGCGATTCTAGCGAAAACCTAACCATCCTCCACTAACAAATAACTTTATCCTGATGCATAGTGAAATGGGAAACCTCGGGTGTAACGGGATGTACTAAGTTTTAAACTTTATGATTTCAAGTGGAGATAGTAGAGCAGAGAACAGCAATACCTCCTCAATTTGATCATCAGATATTGAAAGCATGCGCAACGCGTCTGATACCGTAGTAGAGTCCTCTACCGAGTTAATGTTTCCGTCCATTGACAAATTCAAGTTGTAATCTTTAAGTCGGTCGTGGAGAATTCTGCAGTCACTAAGCAGCTTTTTTCTAGCCGCTACAGTATTCTCAACTAGTTTTCTTTCCTGTTGGAGTTGTTTCTGGAAAGGGCAACATGTTTCACAATACATGCATAGTAAATCCACAAGCCCATGGTGTTTCCAACTACGTAAATATATATAATACTATACGCGGCAGAAATTACCTCGGCTTCAGTTTTATCAGTCAAAGATTGAGTCAGCTTTTTTTCTAGTTCCACACGAGAACGCCTCAGAGATTTGACTTCTTTGACAAGAACTTTAACATCTGCTTTTGATTTTGCCTCTAGTTCTTCATATCGCCGGGTGAGATCCTCCAGTTGTTTTTTGGCATCCAGTTCTTTTGAGAAAACATGTCTCTCGGAAATAATTAACTGTTCAGCGGGTTCTGCACGTGAGCTTTCATCCTGGAATAATGATTTGTATCAACAAACTTCTCGTATAGAGAAAATATGCGAACCAGTTTGATTGCGAGAATAATTACATAGACATGGGACTAATTCAAATCATTACCCCTCTTGATTTTAACTTCATTTCCATCTCGTAAGATTTCTGTCTAAGTTCTTCCATGTCCCACTGCATTTGTGTTAATCTTTCCCTCTCGGTCATAATAGCCTGCTCCAAATTCTCTTTGCTTCTCTGCTTAGTAGTTTCAAGCTCCCCTTCTAGATCATTAACCTGAGCAATAAGAACGAGATTACAATACAACCATTAGCTCCAACGGAATAAGAAACCGATGTTTAGAACCAAAAATATGGAAAAAGGAAAACAGAATTCATGGTTACTTTTCTTATTGTACCTTTTTGTTCAGGTATTCTTTCACCGCTATCTCTTGATTCAGTCGTGTAATAAGATCCTCCATATCTGTTTTTGCATTGACAAGTCTCTCATTCGTGGCTAACAGAATCCTGTTCAATTTATTGCGTAGGTCAAGTGGAAGAACTATTTTTGCACTAGCCCTCTCCGGGTCACAAATAAGCCCAGTTCCAGGCGATACACCAGGACCTCGACATAGATCCAGGTGGCCATCACTGCTTGAACTTAGGAGACCAGATGTTGATGCCTCGCCAGTGTGTAGAGAAAACCCGTCAGCACTCTCAACAGAAAACTTTCTATCATGCATTACTGAGTAAGCTGACGATTCTGGTTCGGAGAGAGGTCGAGAGCCGTTGTTATCAAGAAATACGCCTTTAGATGCGTTTCCATTATATACATCCTTCCCTAGAATATTGTTGACATATCTTGAGCGGACTTTATGTTTGGGAAAGTCTTCGAGTTGCTCTAGAATAGTTTGGCTCATCGAAAGTCCCTCGTCAATGTTGAACATGCTAAAGTTAGCAAGCTTCTCCATTGGATTTCTTACTTCTTCATCCAGAGTTAGATCTTCAGTACCAACTTCAGAAATATCATCATGTCCTAAACTTGGAGATCCAAGCTCAGATGTTTCATAAGCAGTATCACTGCCATAGTCAGATGTGAGAGAAGAACTACCGCCAGCCTGAAACAAGCTCAAACTTGGGTGAACCATAGGCGGCGAACTTGTGCTATTTCTATCACTGTTACCATCGGAAGCATTCTGATCTACATCTTGGCATGCTGAAACGCAACATCACGTTAGACTCTAATGACACATTACAGCATCTTACTATTGCAAAATGTAATAGCTCGTATCGTACCAGACCTAGCAGCAGCTTCTAGTTCAAGAAAGGATGCGACTACGACACTTCTAGCCAATTCTATATCAGATAATAGCTTCGTTATCCACTCCTCAAGAGAGCACCTTCTCTGCAACAAAGCCACAGCTATTACTAATGAAACAAACGGTTTGCATAAACAATAGTAACATCTTTGTTGAGTTCATGGCTCTCCGTATATAATCTGCATTGTTCATCTTAGCCACAGGGAAAAAATCCATACCTCTTCCAATACTGCTCTGCTTTTCAAACGCAACAGCCCTTTAGGAGGAGCCGATGGAAATTTTTTCCCGGGAAACGCTCTCTTAAGCTGAAAGGAAAACATGTGCCATCAATTACGAATATCGTTGGATAGTGCGCGAAGCTGAGAGGAAAAAACAACGATTCTTACATCCGCTAAAAGCTTAAGAAAATCATTAAATCTTCTCAACACTCCTCGCATCGTGGTAACACCTTCAGGGGATTGCAAACTTATCTGAATCCTATAAAACTGTTTCCTCTAAAAAATGTTATATATGTAAAACCAATGCCTTTGCAAGAGATTCAAAGCATTGAAATTACCACAACAGGATCTGAGTTTCTTGATTTTGGAAGAACAACCCATGAAGGTATGGTAACACAATAACTCCATCCAGTTCGATGATCATGAGGCCACACAGTATCTTTACCATTCTACACACAATGTACATGAAACAATCTTAATGCATTCAAGAATCCAACTTTATACAGTAAAGTTCGAATTTTTCGAAATTTAAGAACTTACCCATTTGCGCGGCGGTGGACTCCAATCCATTCCTAAAGGAAGCGGCGAAGTTCCGTCATGTCTGTGCTTCGGCGGACTCCGTCTCTGCATCTTCTCCGATCACAATCGATCGGAGACACGACCAATTTCCCGATCGAGAAACCACAAATAAGGAAAGTTGAAATCAGAAATCTGAGAAAGGAGATCGAAGAGTATGGGTTTATGAGAATCGTGAGATCGAGGTAGAATTGAGGAGGAAAGAGAGAACGCAGAGAGTGGCGAGAAACGGCGTCTCTCTCTCTAAGGATCTTCTCTTCTTGTGGTGGATTCTATGGAACACGGCGATAAACGGCGGTGTCGTTTAGTATAACGGAGAGGAGAGGATAACACCGTGATTTGACGGAGGCGCGAAGCTTACCGTTAACGTGTATATATAGGTATATATTCTACCTTCTTCCGTCGTGATCGGTTTGGGTGTGAAACACGTTTTCGTTTTGAATTGGGTTTGGTTTGGACTTACCTCACAATCACTAATCGTGGTGGCGTTCGGTTTACAGGTCAGATTTGTTCGGGTCCATTCGGATTTCGAGATTTCGTTCGGATCCATTTGGACTTGGATATTTTAAGATATAACATTCGTTCGGATATTTTTATAATTTGAATCGGTTAATTCGGATTTGGTTCAAATATATTCATACTTTTGAGTTTTTGAGTTTGGATTCATATATATTTGGATATGTTTTTTGACTTTTTACAGGTTTTCTGGATTTAAGATTCAACTTTAGTCGGAATTTTCAATTTTGTTCAGATACCTATTCGGATTTAGTTTGAATTGGATAATACCAAATACCTAAAATATAGAAATCCACTCGAATATTTTTAGAATCAGTTTGAGTTCGGATTCTAATTCAAAATTTTCGAATCATATTCGGGTTAGTATTATGGATTTCGGTTTTTTGTTCAGTAGTTATTATCCATGTCAATCTCTGAAAAGCTTGACATAATTCAAAAGCTTAATTTGATGATGATTACTGTATTTTATTTTATTTTTTGTACATAACACAAATTTTCTCTTTTTTTTTGACACGAAAAGCCATTCTATTATTCAAAGAACTTGAGGTGGTGCAGCAAACCACACCGGAATAGAATAACCCACAAACGAAAAAATAGACGAATGAAACCTAGCTAACCTAGCTAACTGGTCCGCTCTGGAGTTCGCCAAACGAGAAACATAAGTCAACTTGAACGACGGATAGCCACTCTTCACCCGCTCAAACTCCCGGAGCTCTGTCGCAAAAGCTGGCCAGTCATCTGGCTCCGCAGTCATACTCAGAACTTCCATGCTGTCAGTACCAAACTCCTGAATGTTCGAATACGTAGCCAGACTCTGCATTGCCCAAATCAGAGCTTCAATCTCGGAGTGTAGAGAAGACATACGCCGGACTTGATTATGGGACCCCATAAGGGTACAATCTCCATCATCTCCAAACAAGGACCAGCCCATCCCACTATGGTCGTTCGACGCCTTCCAGGAGCCATCCACCAGACAGATGTTACGCAAACATATGGTTTGCATGCTCGCCCCAGACGACGGTATTGGGCCTGGTACATCCCGAACCTCCCCCGTGCTCTCCATTCAGAAATAGCCCGGTGAAGAATCTCTGGAGCCTCCCGTGCAATTCCCCGAAAAAGTTTCTCATTGCGCGCCTTCCAAATAAACCACACGATCCAAGGGTAGGAATCATGTACATCGGAAGGCGGACCGCCATCCCGCCAAAATAGATACGCCAAACTACTATACACGCTCGCAGTTGGGAAGACTCCCCGTTGTACCAGTGAGGGCACTAAGGCCCACACCTGGACTACCAAAGGACACTCAAAAAAAGCATGTAAAATGGATTCCTCAGAGGCTCCATAATGCGGACAAAGATCCACACAAATCATCCCGCGCTGGACCAAATTATGGGTAACGGCTAAGTAGCCAGACAGCATTTGCCACAAAAGGTGACGCATTTTATGCGGAGCATCAACCGTCCAGACAAAACTCTTTAAGGCATTAAGGCTAGGTTGTCCACCATCCAACTTCTCTTCCGCTAATTCACACACCACCTTATAGCCCGATCGAACCGTGTACTGGCCAGATTTGGTAAACTGCCAGCAAAACTCGTCTCGGTGGAACGATTGTGCAATAGGCAAACTCCGAATAATAGGGATGTCATCTGGATCCACAAACTGTTCTAATTTGTGGATGTCCCATTGCTTTGACTCCCGCCCGATAAAATCACTGACCGCCATCAAAGGATGTGCCACTGGAATGCGCGCCCGGGCCGGCCGAGCCGGAATCGTCGGGACCCAAGGATCCACCCAAACACTGGTAGTAAGACCAGAGCAGATCTTCTTGCGAATGCCATGAAGGAGCAAAGGTTTGGAAGCTAAAATGCTTCGCCAACCATAAGACGGCCTATCCGCCTCCGGAGCTAGCAGCGGTGAAGAATACTTATAATACCGCCCCCGTAGGATCCTCGCAAGGAGAGAATTCGGGACGCGAATGAGACGCCACAACTGTTTAGCCAAGAGGGCTAAGTTAAACTCATGAAGCGTACGAAACCCCAAGCCACCCCCCGCCTTGGGAACACATAACTTCTCCCATGTCGCCCAATGAATGCCCCGTCGAGGCGGCTCGAAACTCCACCAGTATCTCGCTATCGCACTAGTAAGCTGATCACATGTCTCCAAAGGCAATAGGAAACTCGACATAACATATGCCGGCAAAGCTAGGGCGACTGCCTTAATCAGGATCTCCTTTCCACCCTTAGACAGCCATTTGAATGACCACATATTCACCCTGCTCTGCAACCGATCCCTAATGAAGGCAAATACCTTACATTTAGAACCGCTTAGATCTTTCGGGATACCTAAGTAGGTACCCATCCCGCCTTCAGCTTGAATACCCAAAATAGTCTTCAGCTCCCGTCTGGTGGCAGTCGGTATCTTCCGCCCAAACATCAGTGATGATTTCTCGAGATTAACACGTTGCCCCGAGGCTTTCCCATACACATCCAGTATCCTCATTATCTCCACACATTCCTGGGGCTTCGCCTTGCAAAAAAAGAGGTTGTCGTCTGCAAACAGAAGGTGGGACATTGGAGGACTAGCTCGCGCTACTCGCAATCCGGTTATGCGTCCCATCCACTCCGCCTCTCTTAGAAGACCAGTGAGCACTTCCGTGCACATGATGAAGATAAAAGGAGACAAAGGATCTCCTTGCCGTAACCCTCTCGCAGGCATAATATGGCCTCGCGGTTGGCCATTAATCAAAATCCGATAGGATACCGATCTCACACAGCGCATGATCCATCCTATCCATCTCTCCGCAAAGCCCATCTTTCGCATAACTGACCCAACAAAATCCCACTCCACCCGATCATAGGCTTTACTCATATCAGACTTAATAGCCATGTACTTCTGTTGACCTGCCGGATTTGTCCGAAGACCATGGAACATCTCTTGGGCCACCACAATGTTATCCGTAATCAATCGTTCAGCGACAAAGGCCGACTGGGTTTCCGAGATGACCTTAGGCAAAATGCGTTTCAGTCTTTGGCAGAGCAGTTTGGAGACGATCTTATATGCAACATTACACAAACTTATGGGTCGAAACTCCGTCATCGCCAAAGGCGTTTCTTTTTTAGGAATGAGACAAATGTTTGTTTCATTCAGGTCTGGCACAATGGTTCCATCCTCCAAAAATCTATTGACCATAAGGATCACATCATGTTTGACAATATCCCAAAAGTGTTGATAGAAAAGCGCCGTCATCCCATCTGGCCCCGGGGCCTTTTTAGGGTGCATAGCAAACAATGCTTTCCGTATTTCCTCTTCAGTAATTGGTCGCGTCAGCTCGGCATTCGTCGCATCCGTTATCTTTGTTGGGGTAACGCCCAAAATATCATCGATGGCTAAATGTCCAGACGTCTGGAACAAATCGCGGAAGTACCGCGTGGCAATGGCCACAATTTCCTCCTCCTGCTCAACCACCACCCCGTCCTCGTTCTTTAGGCGGACAATCCTGTTCCGAGAGCGGCGTTGTTTGGTGGACGCATGAAAAAAGCTCGTGTTTCGATCCCCCTCCTTAAGCCAAAGAGCCCTACTCTTCTGACGCCAAAAAATCTCCTCACTCTTGAGAGCATCATGTAACTCGGACGTAGCTGCTTGTATCTCCTCAAGAGACGCTGTCTCCGACATGTTAAGAGCATCGACTCTATCCTTGAGCTCCTCCACCGTATATTCTGCCGCCCGACGATCATTTCTGCTCCAAGAAACAATTGTCTTCCGGCACAAACCAATCTTCGCCCAAATATCCAAACCCGGAGGCATTGCAGTCCGGTCATTTTTTATAGCCTCCGTAAACCCCTCCTTCCGAATCAGCCGCTTGTCAAAACGAAAAGCCTTCCTTAACTACAAAGGTCGAGCAAGGATGTTAGCAAGGACTGGCCGATGATCAGATCCCCACATTCTAAGATATTGCACATTTGAATGTGGGAAACATTCATGCCAGTCTGCATTCGCCAGAGCTCGGTCTAGACGACATCGCACACGAGTACGATTATTCCCTCTGTTTCCCACCCAGGACATATGGTTCTCAGTATATGGAAATTCCTGCATTCCACAGTCCCGAATCATCTGTCGAAAAGGAAGGAAAGAAGATTCAGGACGAGCTCTTCCACCTTGTTTTTCAACATTACTAATAATCTCGTTGAAATCACCAATCATGAACCATGGTCCATCACGGTCAAGTGACATGTTAGCCAATCTATCCCAAACTATTTGACGGCGATCTTGGACGGGGTCTCCGTAAACAAAAGTAATGAAAATTTTATTACCATCAAAAGTAGCTTCAACATCCAACATACAGTTGTCCGAAAATAAAATAACAACATCAAGATTATTCATAAAAAATAAAGCTAAACCACCACTTGAGCCAACGGGCTCAATGGTCTCAAGACAGTCATAACCTAATTTTCGCTGCTGAGTAAGTAACACGTCTCTCCCATTTTTCGTCTCCGATAGGAATAGTAAACCAGGACGANTATCTCCTCTAGGCGTCGAACTGTGAGGTCATTCTCAATCCCTCGACAGTTCCAACCCAGTATCCTCATTTACGGCTACTGGGTGGGTTCTGGGACCCCACCAGACCGTGCTTTTCAGATGGTTCACGTCTCTTATCAGAGTGAGCAGAACTACTCGATGGAAAAACCTTATGGGTAATTCGATCATTCCTGGAACTGGAGCCCGCAACGGCGTGGTCTCTTGGCCTTGGGGATCCTCGACGGAGGATCTGTTCTTTCTTCCCGTGAATCGCTAGAATACCTTTTTTATGACGAGAAGTACTTGGAGAAGCAACCCGTCTTTGCTTCTTTCTAGCACTGCCATCACTCCTACGCTCATCACGACTGCTCCCATCCACTCTTCCCGCATCCCGATGCTCAGCATGGCCACTCCCACTTGATTTTCCAGCCCGAAAACTCACTGTTGACACCGAACCAGACCCAACCGGGCCAGCACCCAGGATCTGCAGCTTGTCTTTCTCCGCTTTCACCCAATCTTCACCAAGAAGGTCATCATCAGCATCCATATCCTCCGCAACAAGCTCTGTTACCTTAAGCTTGGTTTGTTCCTTGTCGCGCGACTTTAGCTCCTCTGTGTGTACACTCTGCCTTGAGCCACCGTGACTATGGTCACGGACAATAGCCAGAGAACCAACAGAATCACCGACCTGGACCGAGCTGCCCTTAACTGAGGCCAACGAACCTTCCTTATGGCCACTCTCCCGCGGTATGATCCGTCCGGTCCTTACATATGCCCACCGCTCAGGCGAACGCCTTCTCCCGTCATGTCCTCTCCTAGACCCTGTCCCACGCGTCTCCCTGTTGTGTTGCTCATAAACAGGAGACCGATCCCGCTTCCTAGATGAAAGACCTGATCGCCGTGAATAGCCATCTGAGCCCACCCGATGCAAGGCATTCTTCTCAGAGGAAAAACGCGCAGAACTCTGTCGATAGGCTGAACTATAATTCTTGGAACTGACATGTCGCTGCTCCAAACCTGATCCAGATTGATATCGCTTCTTCTCAGCTCCAACGGGAGCATGATGAGCAGTCTTTGAACCCCCATTTCCAGAGCATATTTCAGGCTTGTCCGCAAGCACCACACAAATTTTCTCTTTCACATTTTTAAATTTCTACATTTAAAAAACATGTCTTGAGAACTTAATAATTTAGTGTATATCTTAAATATTTTCAGCTTTTAACCGTAAATTTATTAAATTTATAACTCTGTAGCTATCCGAAATTTAATTATTCGGCGGAGGCGAAAAGGTTCAAGCTCCAGCTAAACTCCAAAGAGAAGAGAGAGAGAGATTCAATCATATTTGAAAAAGCTCATTGGTTCTTTCTCTCTCTCTTCCATTGATCCGGCGATTCGACGCGGGAAACCTTCGTCGTTGACCTTTCTTCCCCCGCGCGCGCCGTCGAGTTTGTTGATTCGGCAAGCGATCTGAGGATATGGCGATTCTATACGCACTCGTGGCGCGTGGGACGGTGGTTCTCGCGGAGTTCTCGGCGACGTCGACGAACGCGAGCGCGATCGCTAAGCAGATCTTAGAGAAAGTCCCTGGGAACAATAACGACAGCAACGTCTCTTACTCTCAGGATCGCTACGTCTTCCACGTTAAACGCACCGATGGCCTCACCGTTCTTTGTATGGCTGAAGAAACCGCCGGAAGTAAATCTCCTCATCCGTCTCCTTATATATATAATCGATTTACTTTCCCTGAATCTTGAGCTGCCTCTATAGTTAATTTTTAGGCAGAATTGATCTTTGGTGACTCTGCGATTCGAAAACAGATCATCGTTATGGTGTGAATGATTGAAAACCTGTTGATTAGTTTCGGTTAAAAGCTATATGGATTTAGAGAATCAATCAACAATTTTGATTTGAGAAGCTGTGCAAATAGAGATGTGAGTGTGTTCTTCTATTGATGTTTTGTTTGTAACTTTCTCAGGGAGAATTCCTTTTGCCTTTCTGGAGGATATTCACCAGAGGTTTGTTCGAACTTATGGCCGAGCGGTTCATACAGCACAAGCTTATGCCATGAACGATGAATTCTCAAGAGTTCTTAGTCAGCAGATTGAGTATTACTCTAATGATCCTAATGCCGATAGGATTAATCGGATTAAGGGTGAAATGAATCAGGTCTTAATGTCTTGTGATTATGTGGTTTTGTTTTGAATCTTGGCTTTACGCTAACATCCTTACCTGTTTTTCTTTTCGTACTTTGGTTTCTGCACAGGTACGGGGCGTTATGATAGAGAACATTGATAAAGTTCTGGATAGAGGTGAGCGCCTTGAGCTTCTTGTCGATAAAACTGCAAATATGCAAGGAAATACATTCCGTTTCAGAAAGCAAGCTCGTCGCTTTAGAAGTACCGTGTGGTGGAGGAATTGCAAGCTCACGTACGTTTTCTATAACCATACTAAACCTTTATTTGAGAGAATTTGCAGTATTGTGATTGCAAAACTTTATGTCGAAACTAGTTTTGGTCTAGAAACACGTTTAACTACGAAGAGTTAAGTGCGTTAATCAACTCAAGATCCATTTTTGTAATGTCAAGTATCTAAGTAACTACCGACTCTGATCAATTGTGCTTCTATGAACAACATCTCAAGCGATACCTTGACACCGAGTTTTCGTGAATGGAACATTTCTCCTGACCGTGTTTGTACATTGCAGGCTCCTCTTGATACTAGTACTACTGGTGATCATATACATCGCCGTGGCCTTTGTCTGCCATGGACCAACTCTACCATCTTGCATCTAAGTAAATGCACCTGTCTCTTAAAGAATCTCGGTTATGTGTTTGCCGCGGTTAGTTTTCCTGCTTTTCCGATTTCAAAACCTTGTGTTTCCTCCAGCTTTTCCATGTGGGTTTTCAACTCACTCATATTGAAGTATTCATATCTATAGAGCAAGCAATGTGAAAGCTCGTTGCTGTACAAGCTGTGTGAATTTTTTGTTGTCATTACTCTATAAGTTATAGTATGACATAACGAGAAATGAAAGAGGCTTGCTTTATCTGATTTGTTCATACAAAATTTTGAATGATTTTGTTCTTTTGTTTGTGTATGATGACTTCCACTCGTGTATCTATGTCAACTTCTAAAGTCTTTGCAAGGGATCGCAACTTAGAAGTAGAAGTAAGCATATAAAAAGCTAATGCCAATGAGAACTAAGTCACAACAAATATCAAAAGCACCTTCCATTCCCATATAGCAAATTTTTAGATCGGTCACAATTCCATGACTACCTTGTACATTTTTTAATCAAACAAACATTCTGTTCATTAGTAAACAATTCTGTGAAAAACACAAAAGAAAAAGGAATAGTCAAATCTCATTTAAGTTTTAGCTAGCAAACTTTTCTTTAGGAAAAGCCGATTACTGACCGTGGGTTTATATGATTAGAGGTGAAATCGCTTAATCTTTGTCTTTTTGACAAGATTATCAGCTTGAGAGTTTAAAACCCGAGAAACATAGAAAATGTCAAAACACGAAAAATTACATTTAAACCTTTTAAAATCATCCAACTCATATGCAAAAAGAAGTCATTCAAATGGAGTGGCGACAATTTAAATAAGTTGTATACACTCCGTAGCGAACGCCACCTATGCCAGTGATGCAAATATCATGCATTTTGTAGCTCATAGGAGATCTTTGAATTCTGTATGTAGTGGTGAAAGGTTAGTCCTCTCACATTTGTGGTCCTGCTTCAAAAAGTGTTATTCTCGAAAAAATTCATCCAAAACCACATCTAGAATCAGACGAGCGCCACGATCCCTCTATATAACATACTAACCCTTGCGAAGGGGGAGTCATGGAAGGTGGGGATCGACGAACTCTCTACGTGCTCATTGTCTTCCTCAGAGGAATTTGCATGTCGCCACAATTGGACCTCTCGAGTTGCATGAGAAACAATGTCTTAGGTATTTCCCTTTTCATTTCCATAAATAAACTCGCTTTTAGTCTTTCAAATAAACCAAAGTGTTAGTTTATTGAGATTATGAGATTGAGAATGAAGAATGTTGAGAAAG
>OVAN01012334.1:0-13849 GCA_900406275.1 Anastatica hierochuntica | reverse complement strand
AGAAAGAGAATAAAACTTGAAAAGAGAAAGCTCTTAATTGATAGAAAATTCTGTTAAGCTAAACAATGAATCTAGAAAGTCTTAAATAGAAAAAGAAAACCCTAAAAACTAAAGGAGATGGCGAAAATTCTATTCCCATAAGGAAGAGGATTTTCGCAGAACAAATCCCAAATTTGGGTTTAAAATTAGACCCAAAACAACAAAATTAAACTAAGTCTAAAAAAGCCCAAATTAGATTAAACCAAACCAAAGATGGAATGATTTAAAATCTTGGCTAAGCCTTGAATAGCTTCTTGATCTTCATTCTGGTTTTGTTCTGAATAAACCAACGCAGCAATCTGGTTATGAAGCCCCTTTTTCTGTGATCTGGTTACAGGCCCATTAGAGAAGACAAATGGATCCGAGTCTTCTTCCTTCTCTTCTGTCGCCATCTGCATGTCCTCTTCGTCTTCACTATCACTTAGCTCCAGCTCAGTCTCTTAATCAGCCTTTATTGCATCAAGAACCATCACTTGACATCAAATATGCGTCGATTACAAGAAGCTCAATGTCTCGACCAGAAAGGATCATTTTCATCTACCATTCATTGATCAAATGCTAGAACATCTTGCTAATCATCCTTATTATTATTCCCTTGGTGGATATTCAGGGTTCTTTAAAATTCCCATTCATTTGGATGATCAAGAAAAGACAACCTTTACATGCCCTTATGATACCTTTACATATCGCAGGATGCCATTTAGATTATGTAACCCTCCAGCAACTTTCCAAAGGTGCACGATGTCAATATTTATTAACTTTATAGAAGGGATAATGGAAGTCTTATGGATGATTCCTCAGTTTACGGATTTCTTTTGAGGGATGTCTACAAAATCTCAGTAAAGTGCTTCAACGGTGCAAAGATAAACATCTTGTGCTCAACTAGGAGAAATGTCACTTCATTGTAAGAGTTGGAATATTCCTTGGACATCGAATCTCATAGAAAGGAATAGAAGTTGACAAGGCAAAGATAGAAGTTATGATGATTCTACAATCGCCAATGAACGTTAAAGGTATAAGGAGATTTCTTGGTCATGCTGGTTTTTTATAGGAGATTTATCAAGGATTTCTTCAAGATAGTAGGACCTCTTATGTAAGGACATTCCTTTTGAGTTTAATGATTAATGCATAATTTCATTTAATAAGATCAAGGATGTTCTTATCAGCACTCCAATCGTGCAATTACCGGATTGGGAACTTCCTTTCGATCTCATGTGCGATGCGAGTGACTATGTTGTAGGAGTTGTTCTTAGAAAAAGGAAAGATAAGAAACTTCATGTTATTCACTATGCTAGCAGGACTTTGGATGATGCACAATGCAACTATGCAACAACAAAAAAGGAGCGTCTAGGGATTGTCTTTGCGTTTGAAAAGTTTTGATCCTATTTTGTAGGCTCTAAGGTAATTGTTCATACTGATCGTGCTGCCCTTAAGTACTTATTGTCAAAGAAAGATGCCAAACCACATCTCATAAGGTGGATCCTCTCTCTACAAGAGTTTGATTTGGAGATCAGAGATAAAAGGGCTGCAAACAATAGTGTTGCGGACCATCTCTCTCGAATGAGAATAGAAGAATCACTCCCTATGAATGATTCCTTACCATAAGAACAAATGTATGCGATGAATGCCATCACAAAAGAAATCTCAAGATCCCAGCGGACATAACCAAGAAGAAGATGCTCATTCGGGACTCCATGGTATCAACACATAGCCAACTTTTTGGCAGCTGACATCGAACCTCCTCAGTTTTTGAATACAAGAAGAAGAATTTCTTAACGGACATTAGGTTTTACTTTTGGGACGAGCCTTCAATCTACAAAAATTGTAAGGATGGGATGTTCCGGAAGTGTGTTCCAGAAGAAGATTTTGATGTAATATTACGTGGATGTCATAGTTCAGCTTATGCTAGTTATTTTGCTACATTCAAAATTGTTTCTAAAATCCTACAAGCTGGTTTTTGGTGGCCTACAATGTTAAAGGACACCCAAGTATTTATATCAAAATGTGCTGTTTTTCAGAGAATGGAAACTTAAACATAACCAAAAGGAATGAGATGCCACATAACTTTATCCTAGAAGTCGAAATCTTCGATGTGTGAGGAATAGACTTCATGGGACCTTGTCCAACGTCATTTGGGAATCAATACATACTTGTTGCAGTACGCTACGTGTCTAAGTGGGTGGAGGCTTTAGCAAGTCTCACTAATGATGCTAAGTGGTCATCAAAATGTTCAAGTCCACCATCTTCCTTCGATTTAGAGTCCCAAGAGTTTTCATAAGTGATGGAGGTACGCATTTTATGAACAGATTTTTTGTTAATCTTTTGAAGAAAAATGGTGTTAAACATAAGGTTTCAACACCTTACCATCCAGAAACCAGTGGACAAATCGAGATTTCCAATCGAGAGCTCAAAAGCATCCTGCAAAAAAGGACAAGAAAGACAAAGAAGTATTGGTCTGCCAAACTTGATGACGTTCTTTGGGCATACAAAACAACATCCAAGACACCATTCAAAATGACACCTTTTCATCTTGTGCATGGGAAAGCTTATCACCTTCCGGTTGAACTTGAATACAAAGTTGCTTGGGCAATTAAAGAGATAATCTACAATCTAAAAACCGCAGGTGAAAGAAGATTGATTCAATTGAATGAGTTAGAAGAAATTCGACATTTGGCATATGAAAGAACCAAGATATATAAAGAGAGAACCAAAGCTTATCATGACAGGAAGATTGTGCTAAAGACGTTCTCTCAAAACGATAAAGTAATGTTATTCAATTCAAGACATAAGCTTTTTCCTGGAAAGCTAAGATCACGTTGGTCCAGGCCATCCAAAATTAAAGAAATGAAACCATATGGAGTAGTTGTCCTTTGGGACCCAAATGGAGGATCATTCACTATCAATGGCCAATGATTAAAACCTTATCTTGCAAATGCACCCATTAGCGAGGACATTGAGATTTCCTTAGCCAATGCACCTCACATTTAAAAAACAAAAGGAATCAAGCTAATTGACTATAAACAAGCGCTTTGTGGGAGGCAACCCATAGTGACTTAAGTTTTTATTTTACTTCTTTTAGGTCTTAGAGTTCAGGAAATAACTCATTTAGCTTTAATTCACAATAAGAACGGAAGAAGATTGAAGGAAATCAAGGTTCGGATCACGATGGTTGGCAAGAGACGGACATGTCATCTTGACCGGGTGGCGGAGAGCCAAGCATCGATTCCTACCAGCAGCCTCATCGCGGCTGGTGCTGGAGCAGTCGTGCCTTGAGTCTCGTCTGTGCCTTTCGTCCCTCCGACCGACCGCCTGCTCCTTTTTGTCTAAAACCGGTCCAAATTAACTCGTGGCCGATGGAACATTTCAAATGCCTCAGTCATGGACTCAACTATCTCATCCTACAATTTGAACATGGGTAACAACTTACACATCACAAAAACTCATTTCATGTTCACTTGACTAGGTATTTTCCATGGCAAAGTCTTCGAATCCTTGCTCCGCCAAGCAAATCACAACATATTATCAAATATCAATGCAAAAATGGCTATAATGTGGAGAATGGCTCAAACATATTTCAAGTTGTGAGGACTTGACCGGGAAACCAACAAAGAACCATTAGATAAAGGATCTTGCGGATAGTCTTAAACAATACCATATGAGGTAAATAAACCTCATACTTAATTTCTTATAGCTAACACTATATGATAGGTGATATTCTTGATGTGGGGTCAAGTTTTACCCCAACTAAAACCTAGCTGCAAGTGTACATCATCCGCAGTAATATTTAGGGATCTAATCCACATGAACTAGCAGTCATACTTGGAACCTATAAGATTTTGGACTAAGCTAAGAACAAGAAGATATACAAGGGTATTGTCACTGTTTTTATTTGGTTTTTATGGTTTTATGGATGCAAATGAACATACTGTATATGATAATGTATAAAGGATAGATCAATGAAAAGATATGCTTCAAACAACAAAAAGTTAAAGTAAATAAGCAGGAGTTAACAATGACAAGGGGCATAATGTTTTGGTCTAGAACACAAACACTAAGGTATATCCTCTCCACTTTCGATGTTCGGGATTCTATTCTTAATATCAAGGGACTTCAACTTTCGTACGGCCTTAAAATAAATAAAAATGCATTAAAACGATCAAGACTGATTGTTCACATTTCAAAGTCGGTCTACTTTCGAAACCTGCTTAGAAAGGCTCATCAAATACTAGATCCTTTACTAAGTCGAGCTTTTTGAATGCAAACCACTATAGATCTATTCAAAAACCAGCTTTGTATGTGAACAACATTAACGTACAAGCAAAGATGATAACTTTAGTGATAAAGCCTAATCGATTATTAATCCTATTCAAGTAAATTCATTGAATCCTTGTAATCTTTTGTCTAACATGCAAACTAATAGATTAAAAACATGTAAACAAGAAATCAATCATGGTAGCAAGCAATCATACAAATCAAAGGGCGAAGGATAGATAAAACTGAATGATGGAAGAAATATGGATGTATTGAGATGAGATGGGTCCTTTGTAGGCTACAAGGGGCAGGACCCCGAAGGGTGTTGTCCCTACCTCCTTAGGCACTTATTCAATCTAAAACCTAAACATCTCCCTTAAAAAAAAGCTAAAAGGAACTATTTATAATGTATTTCCTCATTAGGTCAAAATGTGTAAAATCAGGTCTTAAGGCCTCTAAATATTGGGTTTCATGTAAAGAGGTCTTGAGTTGAGTTCTTGGGCATAAAAAGGCTTGAAATAGACCCAATTGAGTGTGGAGAATGTATGGTACGAAACCGAAATGGTGTTCCTTTAATTTTAGACTTTCTATGCACCCTTCATCTGCGAGACAGCTGGATCAGTCTTCAGTAAAATTAATGTAACTCTTTTTCCACAACTCCAAATGATACAAGACCACCTTGATCTGACAGAAAATTTAATTTTCTAGCTCCTATTCAAATTTCATCAAAATCCATTGAGGAAAAGCCTTCATGTCAGATGATATTTCTGATGTTTGGAAACTGTCCAGAAATTGACTTCGTTCCAATTAGCACCACAAAGCTCCAAATGTCATTGATTGACCTGAAATGACTTGAAGTACCACAAATAGAGAAAAAAAAATACTTCTACCGATATCTTTATTTATTATTTTTTTCCCTACTTTTTAGGATATCATTTTATTTTTTCTATCGATATCTTTATTTATTATTTTTTTCCTTTTTAAGCACGTTTGGACTTATTGGTTCATTCATTGACTTACACCCAAAATATATCAAATATAAGCATCTTTTTGAGGATTTTTTATTAAAAGGAAAGAGGGAACAGTATACTACTGTTTTTGAATCTGAAGAGAAGTCTCATTCATTGCATACCAAGACCCAAGAAAAGAAAATTAAGTTCATTAAGTGTTGAGTTGCTTAGGATTACCCGAAAATCAAGTGATATGGTGCCTTGGTTAGCTGATCCACTTGAGCTTTCCCGAATGGTTAAACTGAAGTGAAGCACTCACACTATGGACACTAGTCCTTAATCACTTGGTTAGTTCAAAGTCAAGCTCGTTTTTGGACTATTTTACCTAAATAAAAACATTTTTGATTTGAAAATTTTAAAAACGACTCAAAACTTAAGAAAAGGAATCGAAAACAAAGAAAAAGAGGCATTAGTAACAAGAAAAATCCCCCAGACTTAACTTACACTTTCCCAGTGTAAAATCAAGTTAGGAAGGTACTGAAAACTAATGTAAACGAGAGGGAATAGGAGTTACTAGGCTGCTGGATAAAAATATGGAGAGTTAGACGACCATTTTTGATGTTTCGGTTAACCGAAATGAAGAGCAATGATCCGTTTTTGCAACCCGAGAAGACTACTCCGACCAAACTGAAAACTTACTACAAAATAACAAATTTGGTTAGTAAAACTGAATTATAAAGGCTGAAGCTCATACCAATGTTGTCCGTGATAATGGAATGCACACATTAATAATGTATTATGATCTTAATGGCCTAGTTTGGTCTCTTTAGATGCTCGATTTGGCTCATCTTGATGAGAAACTGGGCTGGTGTGATTCTGACCGTTACAAGGCTGGTTTTTCTTGAGAAATGCCTTATTCGTATGCTACTAAGTAGTAAATTGTCAATTTGGCATATTGGATCGCTTGGTGGAGCTTGATTTGGTCTTCGCCGATTTTTTCTTTGGTTTCTAGATAATTCGGCGCTCCGAAGTGAAGTATGAGTGCTTCCAAATCCGTTATGGCTATTCTTTATAAAATTTCCACTTTATCTGGATGTTTTAAGTAGTAGGACTTGGTTCAACTCCTGGATAAAAGTTTCACAGAGACCAAATTTGTCGGCTTTGGATCCCGTTGAGCCAAAAGTCGATGAAGATCTCTGCCAGCCTCTTTCTCACGTTTCTCTGAAGGTATTTAATGATGTTCAACTAGCTTGTAAGTTCGTTTGGCTTATACTACTCTTTAGATGCACTGGTTGTGGTCTTTCTTCCTTTGATCACATTTTTGAGCCTTTGAATGTGGATGAGGAATGTTTCTGCCTTGATTGCATCACTCATAGCTTCAAAATAATCTTCATTTTGAACACAATATTCCTTGGCATGAATTGAAACTAAAGTTCATTCTCGGAGTTCCTTTTAATTCCAAATTCTTGCAATTTTTGCTCCATAGGCTTGCCTTTTTGTTTAATGGTCTTTTTGGGGGGGTTTTAAAACCTTGAAATATTCCTTAGATCCTTGGTTGATTTCATGCTTGGCGGCAATAAAATGGCTAAGATGCAAGAGATTGCTCGTTTTAGGATTCATGTAGCTTCAAACATGTATCCTTGTGTTCTTGAGGTTTCAATCCTAAAAATCACCATAAAATGGTACATATATGTTAAATGAACTTGGTTACCTTGAAATATTTGAGCTTATGCATAATTCAGCCAAGAAAATGTGAAAATTGGACATTTGGCATTGTTTTTCTCGGCCAAAAGCATGTCCGGATGGGGAACGGGATAGTCGGGATGGGTTAAGGCTCGGGAAGGGCTAGGAATAATGGCGAAAGGCTGATGACCGTAGTTGGACTTCCCAGAGCACGGGAACGGTTGTGGGAGGAAGCACCTCAGCTGTTTGGGGCATAATTCCCGTAACACCATTCGAGGACTTGGTCTTGGGTGGCGGCCGGTTGCGGTTGCCTCTACACTGTTGTAGGTTGCTTCATGGGATCGGGTGGTGGTTTCCCTACGGATTGTTGGTGCTTTGTTTTTGGCGACATCCAATATTACGGCTTAAACGTCCAGAACATGTCCGAATTGATTTTTCTCCATTTTTATTCCTTTCCAAAATAGATTCTTACTAAAAACAAAGTATTTAAATCTTTAAAAAAAAAATTAAAACTTATAACACCAGATTAAACAACTTATTCCTAAGATCAAAGTCAAAAAATCAAAATCAAATAAAACTAAAGAAATAAAACGTATGGGTTGCCACCCCTGTAATATGCTTCTTTAAAGTCAATTAGCTCTACTCCTGGGCATTTTTAGACATGAGGAAGCCTCACTAGAGAGTTAAATCTCCATCCTCATGTTGTAGATCCTTGAGATGAAATATCCTTTTGTCCTTGTGCTTATACTACCAATTCAATTGTTCGAATCTGTTGAGGACACCTAATTTCCATTTCTGGATATCCATGAGGTGCTATGTTGTAGTATAGGTCCTCATCAACATGAATGAAGTGCATTCTTCCATTTGGCCAGTTCATGACAGCTCCTACGGTAGCAAGAAAGCTTCTTCCACGTATTAAATTTGACGAATGCTTCTCCGCTACTTCAAAAACTTGTAAGTCAGTAGGCACAAGATCATTATTAATTCTTATTAGGTTACCACGTATTGATCTTATAGGTCTTTTTATTGATCCATCAGTGAAGATGATACACATCTCCTAAGGCCCGAAGTTTGTGAAACCAAGCCGCACATCAATATGTGTTGGCTTGAGGTTTACCCCAGCTCCGAAGTTTCATAAAGCGTTTTCAAAAACTTGTTTGTTGATGGAACACTTGATTAGGAAGAGTCATGGGTCTTCCAACATCTGGAGAGTGCTAAAGCGCCTTTTAGGATCCCTGGCTTGATATAACAATTCTTTTATTCTTTCCAACTCTTGAAGATTGTTTTCAAAAATTTTTTGAGCTCCGTCTGAGTAGTCCATGCTCTTTCAAATGTAATAGCAGCTGGTACCTCACAAGATATCTTCAGAAATTCTATCTAATTCTCTCTTGGAATGAAGGCACTTGCTCCTCTTGATCCCAAATAGACATTGTCGTTTTGGTGCTCAAACTGAGGCCAAGTTTTCAGTTGAGTGGCTCGGATTCTTGTTGTCCTCTTAAAGGGCATGTGAGATTCCACTCTTTGGGGAGAGTTTTGATTGTCCATTGGCTGGAAATCAAAAGCTAGGACCTCTCCCTTAAAATCATTAAGCTTAGTGACGAAATTAGTGGAGTTTTCTTCATTCTCCACTAGTTTCTTCTCGATGTCTTTGAGATGAGAGCTTATGAGATAAAGATTGATCTTGATATCACGAATCTCAGGGGTTTCGTGGTCCATTCTTCCCATGCTTTCCTTTTAATCTTGTTTGTCTTCTTCCATCCTCTTGTTCGTTCCTTTGGCACTAGACACCAATTCTTCCAAAGTGTCTTCCAGCTCTTTAATCCTTTCATCTTGTTCTTCCTTGAACCTTTTGATCCTAAGATTTAAGAATCCAAAAGTCCAAAGAATAACTCCTTTACTTAGCTTTCACGTCCTCAACCAAAGACTCAAGTCTTTTATCTATAGCTTTCATGTTCCTGCTTTCTTAGAGGCGATTTTCAACTTCTCCTTAGGGTTTCTGTGGAACTTTTTTGGGAACGAGTGTGGAATAGCTCTTGGAAAGTTGCTTGTATGTGGCTTAGACTCATGTTTAAGCCTTGAACAGTGAGTTCAAGCTTCTCAATTCTCTCTTCAAGGGCAAAATTATGTTTATCTATTGTAGTATAGATTTTATGCCTGAATCGCCTTGAATCTCAAGAAGTTGCTCTGTGAAGTGTTCGATCTTGAACTCCAGAGATCTTAGGGGTGTGTAATGACTTAGAGGATGAAAATAGTACCGTGATACTTATGAACTTGGAGTGATAGGTCGTGGGAGATGTCACAATTTCTCATGGGGAAGAAAACCGTGGAGATTTCGGTTCAGGGATCTTCCTTCATGGTTTTGAAGCGTAGATCTTTTTTGCTTGGGTTCGTATGATTTTTCCAGTGGTATGCATTCAAGATACCATCCTCCTTGAGTGGATTCATCTCTTGTACTTTGTTTCCAATCATGTTTTGCTTGAGGTTGACCTCTTGGCCTAGCATAGTCTCTCTTAGGCCGATAGGCATGAGGATAGTACTGAGTATCCTTCATGAATTCAAGTGAATGAGTATTAGGGTAGCTAGATCCTTCAAATTGTCCATCCATGGTTGTATAGAGATTTAGAGTTTTGAGTTTTAAGCTCTGGTTTCTTGTAGTTTCCCTGAAAACACAAGAAAAGCAATTAAATAGGTTAGTAGAATAGAAAAGTCATATTCCTAGTAAGAAAAGAATAATTCCAAGTATTATTATTTACAAGGAAAAAGGTAGCACAAAATTGTTACTAAATTAATCTAAATCCTATATTTTAAAACCCTAAAAGAATTAAAATAAGTTAAAAGGAAAAACAAACATAATTTTCCCTCCAAGTAAACCGATTTTGTTTTACAAAGAAATCAAAATTTGCAGAGAAAGGAAAAAGAAAAAATTTCACAGACTTAATCCTAGATTTAAATCCTAAGGTAAACATAACTAATCTTCGGCAACGGCGACAAAAACTTGAAGTGGGTTCAACTTTTTACCCCAACTAAAATCTAGCTGCAAGTGTACAACATGTGCAGTAATATTTAGGGATCGAATCCATAGGGACTAGCAGTCATACTTAGAACCTATATGATTTTGGACAAAAATAAGAACAATATATGTAAGGGTGTTGTCACTGTTTTTATTTGGTTTTTATGGTTTTATGGGTATGAATGAACCTACTCTATATGCTAATGTACAAAGGATAGAATGAAAAGATATGCATCAAAAAACAGAAAGTTAAAGTAAACAAGTAGGAGTTAAAAACGACTAAGGGCATAAGCGTTCGATCTGGAATAAAACCACTAAGATAGATCGTCTCCATTTTCGAGGTTTGAGATTCTATGCTTAATATCAAGGGACTTCGACTTTCTTACGGCCTTAAAAGAAATAAACATGCATTAAAACGATCTAGACTGATTATTCACGATTCTAAGTCAGTCAACTTTCGAACCCTACTTAGAAAGGCTCATCAAATACTAGATCCAGCGATATGTCAAGATTTTAGAATGCAAACCACTATAGATCAATTTATAGATGTTGTTATTTGTGTGTTTGTATGAAACGAAGGATTTAAAGGAATGACTCTCCTTTATTAGCTCTGAATATCTCTCAAAACAAAACTCAAAAACTACGAAAACTCTTAGGTCATAACTCGACCTCTTTAAATAATAAAACAAACTCCTAATCCTAGAAGGAAAACAACTTAATCTTTAAGATAACTCCTAAAAGAACGTTATCCAAAACTAACTAGGTTTTGTATTTCTTTCGTTTAAACCATAACTCGGTTTTTCAGTTCCTTGCTTCTCAAGTAGGTCTTCTCGGTTTCAAGCTTATGCCAACATTCTCCCCTTTAAACTTGAAATCCCTCCTTGACAAGTCGTGTACTCCAATGTGATCTCTAATCTCTTTAAACTTAGTTTTTTCAAAAGCCTTCGTTAAGATATCAGCTTTCTGTTCAGTACCTAGCACGTGTTCAACTTCTACTTGTCCATTTTCAATGCATTCTCTTATGAAGTGATATCTTCAATGAATGTGTTTGCTACGCCCATGGAACACAGGGTTCTTTGTCAATGTCATGGTCGAGCGATTGTCGATTCTTAATAATACTTTCTCGCCTTCAGTACCCGTGATTTCATAGAGTTAGTTTTATAGCCAAATGGCTTGCTTTGAAGCTTCATTAGCAGCCATAAACTCCGCTTCACATGAGGATAATGCTACTATGTCTTGTTTCTGTCAGCACCAGGAAATTTTTCCCTTGCCTAGATAGAATATATGACAACTTGTGCTCTTCCCATCGTCTGGATCAAAGTTGTGGCTGCTATCACTATAACCTATCAGCCTTGGTACTTCACTGTCCGAACCTTCAAACAGTAACCCGAGATCAATTGTTCCACATAGATACCTAAGCACTTGCTTCAAGGAAACTCCATGCGGCTCTCTCGGACTTTGCATATAGCGACTCAAGACTCCAACTACATATGATAGATCAGGTCTAGTGTGTAGTTAAGTACCTGAGACACCCTATAGTTTTATGAAACCGTGTTGCATCAATCTCTTTTTCGGTTTTGCATTTGGACAACATCAAGCCCATCTCCATCGGCGTTAATGTCAAGTTGCATGAATTCGTACTACCATCTTCAAGGATTCGTCATGCGTATCTTCGCTGTGTAACTGTGATTCTTCCTTCATATTGATTAACTTCCATTCCAAGATAATAGGTCAGCTTTCCGAAATCCTTCATTTCGAATTTCGAACTCATCTCCCCTTTAAAACTTTTGATAACTTTTGTGCTTGTTCCTATGACAAAAAGATCATCAACATACACAGCTACGAGCAGAAGATTGCCATCGATCTCTTTCTTATACACAGAGGGCTCTTTGACGCATTATTTCGAATTTTAGCGCAACAAGTATCGTAATTAACTTATTGTTCCACGCCCTTAGTGCTTGTCTCAAACCATAAAGCACCTTACTGAGTTTATAAACCTTTCCTTCGGTGTCTTTTACTTCAAAGCCTTCTGTTTGCATCACATAAACTGTGTCTTTCAATTCTCCATGCAAGAACGCGTTTTTACGTGCAAGTGATATACCTCTCAACTATGTGATGCTGCAAGATTGATAACTAAGCGTATTGTCTCGAGCCTTAAGGCTGAGGCATAAACTTCTTTATAATCCACTCCATATTTTTTAACATAGCACTTCGCAACAAGTATGACATTATACTTGTTAATACTCCCATATGAGTTTCGTTTTATCTTAAAAACACACTTGAGCCCTATTGGTCTAACACAACAATGAAGATCAACGAGATTACAATATTTATTTTTGTTGATTGAGGAAATCTCATCCTCACTTGCGAGAGTCCACTCGCTTGAATTGCTTGCTTCGTCAAAGTTGTACGGTTCATTGTTTATGCAATCTCTCTCCTTCTTCCTCTGCAAGTAAGATATAATCCTCCAAGTATTTGGGTTTTAAGATCTGCCTTCTTGTTCATCTCAGTGGAGCATGTGCCTGCGAGCTTTCTCAGATCGTTTCGACGAGTTCTGCATTTTCTCGGCTATCCAATTCATCATCATCAACATCATTACTTTTCTTGAGTTATGTAATTCTGATTTATTTTAAGTAGACTTCATGTGTAGTCTTCTAAAAAGGATGTTACTTTTGTAGTTGACCAAAAAGTTGACTTTTAGAGTATACTTCACTCGAAGCCTATTTGGGTTAGTTTTGTAGTTCGAGAAAACATTGACTTTTGCGTAGACTTCTCATAGAAGTCTACGCGAGATAGTTTTGTATTTGACTAAAACATTAACTTTTGGAGTGGACTTCAGCTAAAGTCTGTTGGTGTCAAAAACAACCATCTCAAAATCAACGTCCAAGATCGCATCTTTAATCGGACTTGCTCAGAAACACGACCAACGTCTGGACTCGTCGTCGTCTAGACTTAGCATTGAATAGACTTACCATCATCTAAACTCACCGTCGTCTAGACTTAATGTCATCTAGACTTATCGACATCTAGATTCACCATCGTCTAGACTTGCCGTCATCTAGACTTACCGTCGTCTCGATCGCGAGCAAATTGGGGACTAGACGATCTTTCAGAGAAGTCTATCTGTCCGCTAGAAACTAAAGCATTCGAAAGCTAAAGTTAGCGTCAATGGATTTCAGACAACTCTCACAAGGCCACATGATACAACCTTCGAAGCGATACGAAACCACCGAAAGCATCGGAAGACCGCGTCGTTCTGGAGAACTATCTAAACGCTGATTGACGCCAAAACTATGAACGAGTCTTGGAATCGATTGACGACTGAACTAGAAGCCGATCTAGACATCGATTGGAACCAAGACCGGAGGTCCGTCTTGGCGCCAATTGGCGCCAGGACCAAGCTATGTCCTTGGCGCCAATTGGCGCCAAGACCAAGCTATGTCCTTGGCGCCAAACGGCGCCAGGACCAAGCTATATCCATGGCACCAATCGGCGCCAGGACAAAGATATGTCCTTGGCGCCAATCGGCGCTAGGACTAAGCTGGGTCCTTGGCGCCTACTGGCGCCAATCGGCGCCTACTGGCGCCAATCGGCGCCAGGACCAAGCTGTGTCCTTGGCGCCAATCGGCGCCAGGACCAAGCTGTGTCCTTGGCGCCGATCGGCGCCAGGACCAAGCTGTGCCCTTGGAACCAATTGGCGTCAGGACCAAGCTGTGCCCTTGGCGCCAATTGGCGCCAGAACCAAGCTGTGCCCTTGGCGCCAGTTGGCACCAGGACCAAGCTCTGTCCTTGGCGTCAGTTGGCGCCAGGACAAAGCTCTAGCCTTGGCGCCAGTTGGCGCTGAGGCGCCGATAATGTTCAGCCCTAGTCCGTTGACTGAACCACGTCTTTTCTGATCATCATTTCCTTCGAATCG
>OVAN01012333.1:0-13851 GCA_900406275.1 Anastatica hierochuntica | reverse complement strand
TAATTAGCTATTTTCACTCTAAGTTTTTAATCTTCAAGATTACTCCAACAACCGAGTATTTCCAACTAAACATATATACATACAACTCATTGCAACGGTTTAGACTAGGGTGGACAAATTTCAAACCGAACCATCCCGAATAAAACCCGAACCAAATAAAGAAAATACGTAACAATTATACTCACAAATTATAAATAATCACGTAAAAGCATTGCATTTTTTACCAAAAAAAAAAGTAATACGACAACTACAGGTAAGGCAAGAAGACTATGTTTTCCACAATGAATTTCCAAACTGAAGACAATGTCAAGACACACATTTTTTCCAAATGGAGCTACAAACATTTCATCCGAGAAATCGAATTTCAAAGAATGTATGAAAATAAACAACCGAGATATATATATATATAAGACGAAAAGAGCTCAATTATAAGCAACAACCACGAGAATTTGTGTGGAAGAAACAAAAGAAAGGTATGGTGATAAATCTAAGAGGGAGCACTTGATAAAGAGAAAATTAGCAAATATATCTCCAAATGAGTTGCAATGTTGTGTTGGATAATAGCAAATAAACATTTCTGGACGTTATGAAATATAACTAATAATAATAATACCAATAATATAGTAGTAGCTACGTATTGCCTACCTACTATACAAACTTGTGATGATAATATAAACATATGATCATGTGTTTTGTCTTCTTTATTGTCATCATTAAAATACTATATAAACTTTTTATCATGGTTCAAACCAACATGGTATCAAGGTAACCTAACCTATTTGTATTTATATAGACTAGACATATTATAATCTTACCAAAAAATGAAATTTGCAAATCGGATGCATCCATTAGATACATATATTCTTCATCCTAAATTTTTCCATAGCCACTCAATCAGTCAAAATAAGGGTTCCGACACTATCCACATAAACCACAGACGGTCATCAACTAAACCAAAAACAGAACTCAAAATACAATCCGTCCAAAACAAAAAAACAAAATAAATTACAAAATCATTCTGTAAAATAACAAAACACACAAAAACAACATCACCCACGTTATGGAAAAAACTATAACATAAAAACACGTACCCCGCGCGTTGGCCTAGTAGTAAGTAAAAAACTAAAAACAAAAAGTTTTGGGATGCATAGATCAGCTAAAGCCGGTGGATCTTGCAAATTCTGGGTATTCAAAGCACTCGGATCAAAGGGGCTACTCTATCATGGTTGGCTTGGGATATTCATGGCTAAAGTTGTTTTAAGTTGCAAGGAAGAACTACTTCCTTCCGAACTTAGCTTTTGGGAAACGAAAAACAGTCAATAAGGGAACTAAATGACAGTCTAGTACAGTTGAGAAGAGTTTTGAATCGCCTAATAGTATCACTGCATCATGAACTCATGGCGTTTTATAGCCAATATGTGAAGTTACAAGTTACAACTGTTATATTTTGACAACAATTCACTTTGAAGCTCTAACAAAGCTTGAGAAAGTTGTGGAATCATCTTTCAGGAGATTTTGTGGTTTTCCTTGTTCGACCAGGATACCGTTATCAAGAACTAGGATTCTGTCCAAACCAAGAACCGTTGAAATGCGATGAGCGATGGTAATGACAGTTACGCCTTTGCATTCACTCGAGATTGTGTTGTGCAGTAGGGAAGCCGTGTGAACATCGATGTTTGCGGTGCATTCATCAAGGCATAGGATCTTAGATGACTTGAGTAGAGCACGTGCAAGGCACAGAAGCTGTCTCTGCCCAACAGAAAAGGAACATCCATATTCATTGACAGTAGAATCTAACCCTCCTGCATTTTCCACCTCTGCCTTAACTTTACACTTCTCTAGGATCTCCCAGATTCTCCAATCCTCACTCAACCCAAGAGGATCAAGGTTATCCCTACGAGAACCGCAACTTTTTTATCACGGAAACTACAAGCAAAATCCTGATTACCGAATACAGTACGAGTAAAGTCCGCACCTCAATGATCCTTGAAACAGGAAAGGGCTCTGAGGAACAACAGCGAGGCGTGAACGAAGCTCTCGTATTGGAAGATGGTTTATGTTAATTCCATCCACCATTATATCTCCACTACAGAGAGGGGTAAGCCGAAAAAGGGCATTCAAGATCGAAGATTTACCGGCACCAGTTCTTCCGATTACCCCCACCTGATTAAAAAAAAAAAAAAAGAACAAAATTGTTCTTTCATGAGACGGAAAATTCAGTCTGTTTACAAAATGCTCCGCAATACAAGTACCTGTGTTCCTCCTTGGATTGTAAAAGAGATGTGGTTGAGCGCCGGAGGCAGAGTTGAGATGTACCTCATTGTCACATTATGAAACTCAACCAATCCTTGAACCGGCCACTTACCGCTGAGAGATTGGCCACCGGAAACTTCTTCTTGAGGCACATCCATGTACTTTTCACACACAAGAGAGCATGGTTCATGTATTGGTAACATTTACATAATGACAAGTAATTCTGTAATTGATTGATTAATCAGAATCATTACCTGGAGAACCCTTTCAACAGAAACCATTTCCTTCTCTGTTTCGGTAAAACTTGTTAAGAAGCTTCCTAACAGAGAAACCAATGGAGCTGCGTATGATAGCGCCAATCCCACCTGTGAATCAACTTATATTTCTTTATGCTTTCACTTGCCATAAAGTTTATGAAAACTGCAATTCCTTACCAATCCAGGTGTACCAAAACTGATTGGAAAGTTCCCACGGGAGCCGATAACAGCCATTGCAGCGACAAATAAGACGACCATCGCTCCTAACAACTGCACCAATTAACTGGACTGATCAAAAGATTCAAAACCTTTTAGAGATACACACAAAACAAAACATTATTGCAAATCCTTAAAAAGAAAGCTTCACAAAATAGATTTGAGCCCGAGAATTAGACGCGTTAGTTTACCTGAAGACGCAAGGATAGCCACAAGCTTGCAATTATCTCTGAGTACGAAGTCCGTTGGTATAATGTCAAGTGTTCGATAAATCTAGCTACGAATTGTTCCTGTCATGCATAATTAAACCGGAATTAGCATACCAGTTTGTCAATTAATGGAGAAGCAAAATCTGACATTCTTTCAATCAAAACAACTGGAAATGACTCAAATCATAAAAAAGAACTCATCTAGCAGCAGAACCAAAACTACCTCAGACTTGAAAGCCCTGATAGTTGATGATCCATCAAGCGTCTCTGTGAATGATGCGTAGATTGGCGATCGTGAAACACTGTCAAGCCTTCGTAGTTCCCTTGATGTTGATCTATAGAAAAACTGAAAACAATTTCCGGTTAGTAAAAACTTTCAGTTCCTTTTTAAAAAAAAACTACGAGACAACCAAATATGATATCAGATTAGCTAATACCACAAGAGGCAAAAGTACCTGAAGCTTGCTGTATATATACCAAAACGGCAGAAGAAGAAGCAGGAATAGAACCTGTACACATATATTGTACTAATGTTAATGACTCCTTTCCAGCAAAAACAGAAGCGTATGACTTGGCCGTAGACGAAAAGAGAGAGGACTTTGTGATGAAACCTGAACATAAGATAATACTACAATGATCCCTAACAAGCCAACAAAATTTGCTAGTAGAATGTTGAGAATAAACGGTAGGGAGTCATCGATTGTATATAGATCAGAGGAAAACCTGAACAGAGGAACCAAAAAACGAGGTTAAGATGAAGAACAATACGCATAATCAAAAGAGTTTTCTTGTCCCTAACCTGTTAAGTATTCTTCCACTTGGTGTCTGATCAAAGAACTGTGTAGGTGCATTTATAAGCTTACAGATCAATGCACTATGAACACGTACTGCTGCTTTTAGCCCTCCAAATGCAAACGAGAATGCCCTCACCAACGTTAATATTGAGTTAATGATGCAAAAGATACAGAGAACCATCTGCAAGATTCAAAGTAATTTAACTCGATAACGCAGAGACGTAGAGTTAAATCTCATGGTTTCTTGACAGAATCTAGTACCAGATAAAAGGATGTTGAGTAATGTGTTACACCTCTTCCTGTCTTATCAACCCAGTATGATAGCCACAAATCATTCCCATTACGGGAAGCTTGCATCAAAACCGCTGAAACCAGTATTACAATTGTAATGAACCAACCAGAAAACGCAGCATAGTTCCTGCAAAAACAGCTAACAGTTACTTACTTATACATAAGCAAGAAAAAAATATGAAATGGTTAAGAAGTCTGTTTACCTATAAACCGTAACTTCAACTCGGCCCTCTTTTCTCTCCTCTACTTTGACAATATCTGCAGCTTCACTAACTTCATCTACATCATCTTTCTTGATTGAAATAGAGTCTTTTCTTTTGGTTAAGTGCTTTGTGGATGACATATCAAATTCATTAGATAAAGAGAATGTTGGGGAGATGGATTTGGGCATATCGGTAACCGTTCCTGACCATTTCACTTCTCCTTTTTCCATCACAACAACCATATCTGCACAAGATATCGCCTGCCAAAATAGAAAGAGATTGACGGTATGAGAAAACAAAATGATATAGGTGTCATCGAATCACTCCTCTATGATACAGTTTTTGGAAAATGATGAGCAATGAAGCTTTAGTTGGATGAAACAATGGAATGTTGAATCTTGATAAATTTGCATTGTAAGAGAGACTTGAAACCTGAGCGTTGTGAGTGCACATAATGCGGGTCTTTTTGTTCAACAGAGGACCAACAAGTGCTCTTTGCAAAATCCAACAGCCTACTTGTGAATCAACTGCACTCAGTACATCATCAAGCAGATACATGTCTGAACCGTGATAAATAGCCCTGTTGTTATGCGCAAACAAAATCATCAGAAACACAACACTCAAGGCTACAGATGGTGAAAGAACATAAGAGAGGATGCAAACCTAGCCAAAGCAAGCCGAGCTCTCTGTCCTCCAGACAAGTTTACTCCTTTATCGCCTATAAAGGCCATGTCACGTCCGACCATAAGTGAAATATCCACATCTAGTGCGCAAGCACTCAGTGTGTCATAGTACCTAAGTTTAGTTAAAATAAAAAGAAGATTAAAATTTGCATTTCGGAGATAAAATACACCAGCAGGTAGCTTTGTGTACATGTACATTTGACCTATGTAGAGAACTACTTAACCTTTTGGAGTCAAAATTCTTCCCAAACAAAATATTTTCCCGTACAGTACCAGATAAAATCCATGGGACCTTGCAGTTGAGTAAGGTAAATGTAAATACTTCTCATAGTTGAAAACAAAAAATGAAAAGAAAAGAATCATAAAAAGTACTTGATCAATTTACAAACCTGTGGAACATAAGCCACAGACCCGTTTAGTAGTATTGATCCATGAAAACACTGCATTTCGCCTAATAGCGAATTCAACAAAGATGTTTTACCTGAACCAACCTGAAAATGAAGGAAAGCACAAAACAGTACCTAATCATAATTTCATCAGATGATCGATACTACAAATATGGAAAGGTGGGAGGAGATTTCTATACCTCACCGATAATTGCAACAAGTGATCCCTTTGGCACTCTTAGGCTTACATGTTTTATTGTTATGCTATGTTCCTCTCCAACGTTACTTGACCAAGTACAAGATGCATCTTTTATAATCACAGCTATGTCTTCAGAGATCAAACTAGAATCTATAGAGGAATTTCTACTGTGCTCCAAACAACGCAACAACTTGCTCACACGCCTGGTAGATATAAAGGCCTGTCACAAGGTAACCAAAAAACTATTAACTATAAAAAATGCTAGTCTCAGAATTCAACATGGTTGAAAGATGAGCTTACATCAATCAGGCCATTGATGACCCATGGAAATGAGTTTAGTGGAGAGATTAAGCTATTAAACAAGGCAAGACAAGTGAAAACCTGAAAAAGCAATTCAAGTATCAGAATTCATGTTATATCTATTTGAATCAGAAATATTCTTGCAAAAGTTTCAAAAACTACAGTTGCAGCATCAAGTTGGTGACCCATCAATGCAAAGAGACCAAAAGTGCAAAGAGAAAAAAGAGTTGGTGTTGTTGCCCAAAAGAAAACACACCAAGCATCCAAATACTTCCGTGTCTGAAAAATCCAAACAAAGACTTAACGGTTAAAACAAAGTGCTTGGGATAGATAGAAAATTTCTGTTTAATACGAGAGCGTCAATAGCAGAAGGAGGGATATGAAAAAGAAACCGCTAGGTGGGTCACTTCGGTGGCTCTTGTTTCTTTCAGCCAGTTAGCAAACCAGTTATCCCACCCATACATTTTTAGTGTGCGGATGTTTGTTAGAAGCTCTCCTGTCTTTCTTATCCTGATAGATAACAAAACCCGTTTACACTTTGAGAAACTTACCGGTGAGACAACTAAACATTACCCTTGAAAAGAAACAGAACAGATAAATATAAAATCATACCTCTCATCTTTTAACTTCATCATTTTCTCGGTTGCAGAAGCAATCAGCACAGATATCCATTTGTTGACTGAAAAAAAGATTATATGACAAAAGAGAACATCCCAGATTTTAGGAATTGATGCAAGGCCATAAGCTCGTACCTGGTATCAGTAAGATGGTAATTGCAAGTCCAGACAGAAAAGCAAACTTGACTTGAGTATACAAAAGATACAAAGCTATTCCAATTTGCAAAGGCAGGCTGAGAAAAATATGTCAAGTGAGATTAAAAAGTGACCATTTTATTTTCACGCAATATCAGAAATTAACACATTCGTTGTTCACAAGCAGTAGCATATGTTGTTACCTCCACATGTCATGCAAACTGTTGCACAAATTGACAATGCGGTCAGCATCTACAGACATAAATGTTTGAATCTCCCCCTCAGAAAATCCTGACCGGTTCGCTGTGTTCACCCATAAACACTGCATACAATATGATTTCTTAAACAAAACATCTTTTACCAAAGAACCAAAATATCTATTGTATGATCCTAAATCAGAGCCCCCCCCCCAGTTTGTTGTTATGGCTATCAGATTTGAATATCATTAACCGGAAACTAGCTGAAGTACCTAGAAAAGAGGCACAAAATGTTGAAGATTTCAGTACAAGTTTCAAAAGCATATTATATACAAACTTATTGTTTGATAACTAGTTCGCTTCAAAATGTTAAAAAAGAAACTAGTTTACTTCAAGATGGGTCAGTTTCAAGGAATTTAAGGAACAAATTTCCACTTACAACATCAGCTTTTTTACTTTTCACATGTTTTACCTTCCTGTAGATGACACTCATAATACTAGATCGTAGCTTCAGTTTAAGCTTTGAAAGACGAAATGTGTATTGTGTATCAAGAAAGGACCTACAAGACATGAAGCATATATCAGAAGTGCGTATCAACTATCGTTACACTTTAAAAACAATCAGCAGTATATTTACTTAAAGATAGATGTGAGACCCAAGGAGATAGCAAGGGCATAGCCAAGGGAACTTCCTGAACCTGTTCAGTTAGACACAGTATAAGATTTCCCATCAGTAATCATATATATACCAATGTTTTTATGACGAATCTAGACCTTTTTCGAGATACTTGATAAGCCTGTTGAGCAATAAGGGGCCTACAAAGCCGATGCAATCATTGAACACCTACAAAACTTACGTATTTTTTGAGTATCAATATCAACAAAGAGTGCCAGAAAGTCAAATAAGTACAAATGTAGATACCTTCAAGAGTCCAAGACGAAAATATGGCCATCCATACACAGCGGAAATCGACCAAAATAGTGATGGATTTGAGGGATTATTGCACTCTTGAAGTTGCCAGCATCTCAATAAATTCTCACAACATGTAGAAGGATCCATATCAGATGGAAGTGGAAGTAGATCTTCAAATTCGAGCTGCTTAATCGAGCCATGTTTCATTACTAAATCGATGTATCCAAAAGTGAATAAATTCCACCAGCTGCTAGTTCTCTCCTTCAAAAATGAATCAATCTGTTAGTTTAACTACTCTGTAAACAGGTACTGGTTAATTTAGAAGGAAAAGACAATGGGAAATCACGTACAATACGCCTTAGATCATCACCTTCCCCAATAAGTGGATCTTCCAAAGAACTACGAAGAGAATAACAAATTTGGAGAAGAAAAATAGAAAGAAAATAGAGAAGAGAATCATATAAAAGAACTTAAATACCTGATCTTAGGAGGATTCTTCTTTATCCTAAGGACGTTGATAGAAATACCAAAAGAAATGTCCAACATGATCAGGCAAATCTTCAAAGTCTGTTTAATCAACAAGAGTTTGTGAAATTTCCCTTCTTCTCTATGTCCACCAAGCTACTTGTATGGAGAATGTGACAATCCATTTGAATTACCTGTAAAGTGAAAATCCTGTTGAGATCAAGGGCTTCAGTTAGGAATCTAAGGATCCACCAGAAACAGAGGATCCGGCTGCTGAAAATGCAGCAAGCACATGAAAATTTCGATGAGAGCATGACGGCCATCTGCAGAGTAAAACTGAATAGAGTAAAGAGAATCTTATAAAAAGAAAAGACTCAAACTTTACTAAATAGCTAACGATTTTAAGCAAAAACAAAAGAAGAAGACAAAGAAATGTGGATTCTTGTTTGATTTATTAGAAGGCTTACCCACATAGCGCAACGAGACAAAAGGAGAAAACAAAGAAGAATGAAATCTCTGCTAGGCTTTGTCCTCAGAAGCAAGACAAGGTCCACAAAAGACAAAGATGCTCCAAATGCAGGCATGACATACAGCACACTCTTCTCAATGTAGCTTTTCTAAATAAATACAGAAGATCATAAAGAGAATGGATCAGTCATGAAACTTCAGAAATTATAGACTTTTCTGACTTACCCTTGTGGTACATGTGCCACTTCTTCTCATCACTGTGAGCATCAAAATCAGAAGAAGAGTAACTACATTTGATCCCAACCCTAAAACTGTAAGGCATTCGTAATTAAGGAACCAAAAACAAAATCAAGGAAGTGAAAAGTCATGGAGACAAAACAAAAATCCCTATAAAACCAAACAAGCTCTCAACGAAAGGATATATGTAACCTAAACGTTCCATGTTTGTGTCCACAGAGAGCAGCTGAGACCAAGACACATAAACATCTCATCATCATCATTAACATCAACACAAATACCATAGGGAAGGATATGTAATAAACAAAAAAACTAACTCACAGTTAAATCGGTGAGAGACATAATACCCATTTTGGTTCTGTAGGTCCTAAAGCCTTCCGAGGAATTCCCAAATTCCTCTTTTTTTATAACATTTGTTAAGAAGCTTTATCATACATCAAAATGGAAATACAATTAAAAAAAAAAAAGAATTTTAAGAATATCTTTTCTTTCTATGTACTACAACAAGTGAAGTGCGATACAAAAGCTGCCACCTTTGAGTGACCATAATAGAAAAGGTATAAGTGATGGTCCAAGTGACTAAAAAATAATCAGTGGATACAGTTTTATTATTCACACAAATGAACACTACATTGCATGCGTGGGAAGAATGACGTTGACGTGGATGCCACTCATCTCTTGGGTTTCCACCCAAGTGTCTTATCTCTACCTACTTTCATTTTTTATCGGAAAGAAGTTGAAAAATCTAGATTTGACTAACCTAACAAATACTAGTATTATGATTAGGAAGGAACTCAAAGAGGCATATTCTGTTGATAAAAACTTACTGCGAAACGATTTTCCTTATTCTCCATGGCATTTGGCAAAAGCTCCCTTCTGAAATCAGAAAGATAATCAAATGAATAATCAAGCCAAGTTGCCAACCAAAGCCCTTCGACCTTTCCTTCTTCTTCTCTGAAAGGTCGAAGCTTTTTTCCCAGTATACCCAAAAGGCCAAAACACTGAAAAAGACTCCACTAAATATATAAGTCAAGATCATCTCTGGTAATTGTGAGAATTTGAGATCCAAAGGCTTCATCTTTGAGGGTGTTTAAATCAGAAACAGTACCAAATCGTCTTAAGTTCTGTGTCATACCTAAACCACAACTCATGTTTGTTTGTTAATCATCCAAGACAACTACCTTACTGCAAAGTTTTTTCTCTGTGTTTGTGTTGGTTGGCGTTGAAGCTTTTCATGATCCAAGAAATGATATTTCGACCTCTAGATACAATATCTCTTGTAGGGCATTCCATCAAACAAAATTTCGGATTCCAGCACAGTACAAAATCTCTGTTAGGCATTTCGTCGAACAGGTTCAGTGCTTACACAAAACTATTCTTCCTCACGTATTCCCTGATCATCATGCACCCTATTATGAAATCCCCTTCGCCTCATAGAGACTGTTTAGTTCACTAAAATGGTTGAACATAAAAATTCCTGCTGCTGAAATTGCCATCCCTAAAAACCCTCGATTGATGCTGTTTCAGAGGAGAAAAAGTCGAAGATTTTTTTATACCCAAAACACTCTTCTCCAACAGTCGATAGATTAATAAACCCATCAATCATGAGAATTTCATAACCCAAAGGCTCGACCTTTCTGCGTAAGTACCAGATTGTCTTTATGCATACAAACTTTTGTCTACCCATAGGATTCAAACTTTTGATCATTCGAGCAAATTTTCCTTAAGGTAACCACCTACCTAAGTATGAAAGCAGAGTAGTGAACGAGTAACCAAACCAAACTGTTTTACAATCTTTCTCCAACGAAACTGATAACAAATATGATCTTTCTTGAGTCCCACGCAGCTATGAACACAAAAGAAAAAATTTCCAGTAATTGAATCGAGCGTTGACACAGATTCTTCACCCTGCCCTTTTGTCTTACTGTCTGATACAAACAGAGTTCAATATACTGAAGAAATCTTCCTTCACTCCAGATTATATAGCACATAAGAAAAGACTCTCTTGATGATTATTGAACAAAATGAGGAGTAACGACTAACGAGTGTGCTCAGGTAAGCCAACTTTTTTCTCTCATGAAAAGCATCCAGCGGTTTTTAAGCAGAAGTCATGTCGCTAGACTTTGCATACTATTACAACTCCAGACTAAAATAGCTTAATCTTTGAGAAGTAATGAATCTGAAATGGATAACAACAGTCTTTTGACTTTGTATGTTTCATAAGAAAAAACTCTTTGTTTGTTAACTTCCAAACGCTGACGGTAATCAAAATCGTCTTATAACAAAATGACAATGCAACAAAAAACAAACTAAATATCCCCCAAGTGGGGTTTAATTCTTTCATTCGTCTTCTTGGCTTCGGAGCCTGGCAAGCCTGTTGGTAACAACAATGTCTAGCTGAGAAGCTCTCTCGACGATGGCCTTCCTCTTCTTGGTTGAGACATTGTGAGCAATCTCTGCGCAGTAAGTCCTGTTGTGCATCATCAATAACTCAAGCTCACTTGTGTTGTGAACAACAAATTTCTTGAATCCATTGGGAAGATAGTGACGAGTCTTCTTGTCTGATCCGTAACCAACATTGGGCATCAACGTGACACCTTTGAACTTTCTTCGGACCCTGGAATCAATACCCTTAGGCCTCCTCCAGCTTTCCTGAATTTTAAAACAAAAGCAAAGGAATCATAACATATAAACCGAGACAAATTCAACAAAAACATAACAAGGAAGCACAGATACATAAACTGAATTAGAATAATGTTTGGCATGTGATGAAATGTGTTCTTGATAGTACACTCAAGAACCATCATTTTCCATGGAAAAGTTTCACAACTGGAATCAAGAAACTAAAACTAAATCAAGCTTAAACAATTCTGCAATCAAATACATGGTATTGATGAGGGTGCTTAGATTAACTAAAGTAAAATCAAATATTCTGGAAACAGATACTTCAAGCCAATCGCCATATTGCAACCTAAAGATGCAAAATTTGATGACTTATCTACAAATCTATCATCAGATTCATCCGTTTCTAAAGCTAAAAGTTCCGAGAAAGCCCAGAGATTGATCTTCTAAAAACCTAAACCATTCTGTGAAAGAGAGGGAAAAAAGGTGGATACCTTGACGGTGATTCTGCGGTCGCTTTGCGGTCTGATGAATTTGGCAGACCTCTTCTTCACGACCTTCTTGGTGAGCAACGGCACCGCCATTTTTGCTTTGCTGCTTCCAAAGATCTCACTCGCTCACTGCGTCTCCGTAAACAACAGGTGAAGAAACCCTAGAATGCATTTTTATAAGAGCTACTAGGGTTTTTGTTTACACTAATTGGGCTTAGTAAGCGGCCCAATAACATCTCTTCAAAATTTGTACATATGAATTATGTCACAAGAGGGAAAACGGCTATTCCATCCCCCAACTCTTATCAACTGTGAAAATTCATTCTTCATCTTTTTACTTCATCTCATTAGACCTTAAACTAAGAATATTTTTAACTCTTAAAACCTAAACTTATTAAAAGCGTATAATACACTCTTCCGTCATTACAATGTTAACTTCCCGTTAACGGAGTTCATCAAACGTTAACGGAAGATGACATGGCTGCTTAGTCACACCGTATATCGAAACGACATTATCTTCGTTTGNTAAACTCTGTCTTTTGTGCGGTTTGTTAAACGTCGTCGTAATGTAAAAAAAAAAAAAAAAAACGTCGTCGTTTTTTTATTCACCTTTGTAAGATGATCAAACGTCCTCGTTTTCTTTTGGGACTTATCATCTTCTCCTTTCTCTTTCACAACACGAGAGACTTAACAATTTAGGAAAAACTCTATCAAAACTCAATTTTCTTCATCGCTTCATAGTCCGTTCGAAATTCAGTTTGGCCTTGTGTAGGATTTTGTGTGTTTTCTCTAACAATGAGGTAAGTGTCAGAGTTAGGGGTTTAGTTTCGAATTCATATATCGATTTTGTCTTATGTAGTTTCATAATCGAAGCATTGATTGATTAATTGGTAATTGTTGTGTTGTGTGTGATACTCAGTGACGAAGGTGAAGTCTTTTTCAACATCAATCACGGTGGCCAGTTTGAAACGCATTTGGATGGAGAAATCACTTATGAAGGTGGCTCTCTAAGTGTGATCCAAACAGCCGCAAAGTTCTTGTTTACTCGGATGGTGACAGAGCTTAATTTGTCTGTACATGGGAACCGAATTTGGTATAAGTTACCCTTTGAAGGTTTGAAGGAACTTAAGATATTGTATAGTGGTAGTGTGAATTTCGACAAGATGCGTGAAGCTATAAACTGGACCAGACTTATCGATATATATATAGTTAATGATAGCAAGGAAGATGCTTCAGTACCTAAAGGAAGCAATCATGGAGTAGAGAATGATGATGGCAGAAACGTAGATACAAATGTGGACGATGTTGAATGTGAAGAGGAAGCTCGTATTGAGAAACTCGTGGCTGGGTTGGAAGATGATGATTCAAATGATGATTACCAAGCTACGCCTCATGCATCAGATTGTGAGGACGAAGCGATGGGCACAACATATGAGAGGTGGAAGAGAGGTAGTGGTGAGTTAAAAATTAGGCAAGTCTTTGAAAGCATAAAAGAGTTTAAGGAAGCAGTGTTAGAGTATGCTTTAAAAGGAGGCTGGAATATCCAATTTACTAAATGGGGAGGAGTTAAATCCCAAGCAAAGTGTGGAGCTCAAGAAATTGAATGCCCTTGTCCATGGAAGATTTATTGTTCTTATGAAGAGTCTGCAGGGCAGTGGATGGTGAAGACATTTCAAGATGTGCACACTTGTTTCAAGGACGGACATTGTAAAATATTATCAGACACTAAGATTGCTAGATTGTTTGTCGACGATGTGAGAAATGATCCGCTGTTGAAACCTAGAGTCATACAAGAACAAATATTAGAGCGTTACAATTTGGGTGCTTCATATGACCAATGTAGGAAGGCAAAAAAGAAAGCATTGGACATAATCCAAGAGGAGCATGATGAGCAATATCGAAGGATAAAAGATTA
>OVAN01012332.1:0-13853 GCA_900406275.1 Anastatica hierochuntica | reverse complement strand
TAAGTGTGTCCAGAAAATGAGAAAATGTGCTATATTTGAGAATTGCCCTTAAATAAATCAAAATTAAATTTAAAATCCAAATCTTTCAATCAATCAAATAAGACTAATGTTGAAAGCTGTTATATGAGTGACACGTGAACAAATTTCGTGGAGGATATTTTTCTTTTGATATCATATACGCAAAGTGGGCCTAGCCTGTTATTCTTAGTCCGTTGGCAATTTATGTCATTTCGAAAGCCTCTGATTATTGGAACTTTTTCCAGCCCAGAAGAGAAGGCGATGGAGAGACTTAGACCGTACACGCACTGCTCCGTCCGGACGGAGAAGAAGAACGAGTCAAAGATCTCATCGATCTTTTTCTCCGGAGATCTGGTGACGCATCGTCGGAAAATTTCGCTTCCCGGCGAGCTGGTTATCTGAATTTTTTCTCCTGATATCTTGTTTCCGCCTCGTTTGTGCTAGTGTAGAATCCAGTGAATCGAAATCTGAGAATCTCGTTGCCCGGAGGCATCTGTATCTTTCGTATTTAGGTGTTTAAATGGCCGGGATGTTGAATAAATTGCGGAATCTAGATGCTTATCCTAAGATCAATGAGGATTTTTATAGCCGTACGTTATCCGGCGGCGTTATCACCCTCGTCTCCTCCGTTGTTATGTTTCTTCTCTTCTTCTCCGAGCTACGTACGTGTGATCACTCGATTGCTCTATCAATTTGCGACTCTTCGTGATTTGCATGTATTGTATTTTTGGGTAAGTCTTTGTTTGTTGTTTTAGGTTTATATCTTCATACGGTCACTGAGACGAAGCTCATAGTCGACACTTCAAGGGGAGAAACGCTACGAATCAACGTAACATTGCTTGCTCTCTCGGTTTGTCCATACGTTTCCAGTTACATCTCTTAAACTTTCTTTGATGATGCAGTTCGATATGACTTTTCCTGCTCTAGCGTGTTCGATTCTCAGTGTTGATGCCATGGACATTAGTGGGGAGCTGCATCTTGACGTGGTATTTTATAATTACTTACCGTATGTTGAAGTGGTTTTGCTTCAATCATCATAGAAGCTTGTGAAATCTGTGGCCATCTGATTTTTTTTCCTCTGTCAAAACAGAAACATGATATCATAAAGAGAAGATTAGATTCGCAGGGCAACACTATAGAAGCAAGACAAGACGGAATAGGCTCTACTAAGGTCTATTTACTGCTCTGTGATTTTTTCATTGGGAAATTGAAGCTGTTATGGCATTCTCTTTGTTATATTCTCTGGAATTCTTTAGTCTTTACCCTGTGATAAACCAGCAGGCAAATGGAAAATTTACTTGAATAAGGCAATACTATATATGGTTACTTTTTGTGGCTATGTAAAGTCTCATGCTTTTTGTGCTTGTGCAGATTGAAAAACCACTGCAGAAACATGGTGGCAGGTTGGAACATAACGAGACTTACTGTGGTTCTTGCTATGGGGCTGAAGCGGTAATTGTGTTTTCTTCCTGTCTCCTTCTCCGTATGGCATTTGGAGCACGGTTTCTCAGTTTCATATTCAGATTAACCTTTACCGTTTAGTGCTAGTCAAGAAGACATAATAAATTAAACAAAATCAAATGCCATAGTGGATCTTGTTGTTTTGTTTAACATTTCATGATAGTTGACAGATGCTTTCAGTCTGGTTTTCCTCTTCCTTTAAGCTTTCATGGGACGTATGTTTCGTCTTCTTACAGGAAGAGCATGACTGCTGCAATTCATGTGAGGATGTTCGTGAAGCATATAGAAAGAAAGGTTGGGGGGTTACCAATCCAGATTTGATTGACCAGGTGAATTGCTGAGATTTGGGTTCCTCATTTTTAAATTCTTGACACCTGTGTTTCATTGTCGTAGTAGCAAGCTTATTACATTTCATCCTTTCTTTGTTTTCTTCCATGTTAAGAGTCTGAAATGCTTGTACGCGGTTTTTTAATTTCGTATGCACTTGTGAGGCTCTAAACTAAAATATGCTTCGAATAGCTTCTAGTTTCTAATTGTGGGCTGAAATCAGTGTAAAAGAGAAGGTTTTCTACAAAGAGTTAAGGATGAAGAAGGCGAAGGGTGTAATATCTATGGGTTCTTGGAAGTGAATAAAGTGGCTGGGAACTTCCACTTTGCTCCTGGGAAAAGCTTTCATCAATCGGGTGTTCACGTTCATGATCTTCTTGCTTTTCAGAAAGACAGTTTTAACGTACGAAAAGACATATCCTTATTGGCTTCATTTCATTCATTACGCGTTCTAGTTCATATATTTCTGTTGCGGTCTCTCTCCCTGCAGATAAGTCATAAGATCAATAGACTGACTTTTGGTGACTACTTTCCTGGTGTTGTTAACCCCCTTGACAAGTAATGACTATTCTGGCCTTCTTCATCTATTTACCCTCTCTTCAGTTTTCCATAGTCATTAAGCTATTTATTATTTGCAGAGTCCAGTGGAGTCAAGACACACCTAATGCTATGTACCAGTATTTTATTAAGGTTTGTTCAGAGACAAAAAAACATTTTTTTATCATAGTTATGATTATCGTCTTCAAAATATTCGTGTTTACTTATGGTTTGGTTGCTTATCAAAGGTTGTACCAACAGTATACACAGGTATTAGTGGACACACAATTCAATCAAATCAGGTGATCTTCGCATTCGCATCATCGTGTGTGTGTGTGCGCGTGCGTGTGTGTGTGTGTGTGTGTGTACATTCAAATGCTCTTATGGTCTTCAATAAAATAATTCTTTCGATGGGCAGTTCTCGGTGACAGAACATGTTAAGAGCTCAGAAGCAGGTCAGCTGCAATCCTTACCCGGAGTTTTCTTCTTTTATGATCTCTCTCCGATCAAGGTGAGTTAGTGTATGTGTTTTTTTAACTCCAATTCTAGAGAGCAAAGTCATAATCCTAATATAAATATGTTGTTTGGGCAGGTAACATTTACGGAGCAACATATATCTTTCTTGCACTTCTTGACGAATGTCTGTGCGATAGTTGGAGGTAGATATCTATACTACCATAAGAATTAGCAAGTTTTTTTTGTATCCTTTGGTGGATCGTAATTCGAAATCCTGATTTAAACATTTGAAAATTGCAGGTGTTTTTACGGTGTCTGGGATAATAGATGCGTTTATATACCATGGTCAAAAAGCAATCAAGAAGAAGATGGAAATTGGTAAATTTAGCTGATCGTTTTGTGAGGTGTGTCCCTCTTTTTCGTTTACGGATAAATTTGAGGGCGTCACACGTAATATCGTATTAACTTTTGTTCTTTTCGTTAAGCTCACTCTACATTGAGGGTATCAAAATGTGCTATTTTGTCCAACTCGACTTAACTCATCAAGAGCTTTAGCATACTTCATGAGCCAATTACTCATCTCATTTGCTATATGAGTTTTATGATTTACCAATCCGACTTTTGGTGATTGTTATAAACTTATAGGGGATGATTGTTTGTGACTTTACTTTGAAATTATGATTGGCTGAGACTTAAGTCTGTACGGTTTTGTTTTAACCAATCAAGATTTGATAATTTTACAGCTCGCAAAGTTATCCAAAATTTTTAAGATTCTAATTTCCACATTTTGATCCGGCTGTGTCTCATTTTTTTAAACCAGGAAAGTACAATTTTAATTTCTTTACAGGTTTTCTGCAAAAGAATTACTGCATTGTAACTTTTTTATAATTTTACTTTCCATACGTCGAAACTGCAAATCAACCTACCAAGTGAAGTTTAGCACAAAATATAACTTTCCAGCACAAAATATAACTTTCCGTTTTATTATTAAATTTCTTATATTTTTTGTAATTGTCGATTTCAATCTAATTGAGTTTAGGTGTTGCTAGATTTTGATATTAGGGATATTAGTTGTTGAATTGAAATGCAAAAGATAATATTACGGGTTAAGTTTCACAGGTTGATATGCAATTTCATACGGTGGCTAAACAATCAAAGCTTATTATTCTATGGTTAAATTCTCTACAACAATTTTTAAAAATAACAACCTAAAGTTAAAAGTTTTGGAAGTTAACCAATGACTTGGAAGTTAACCAATGACTGCCTTTCGGTTTTTCTTTTCTTCACCATTGACTAAAAGCCCAATTAAAATGGACAAAATAATACAAAGTGTAACAAACAATTTCATTAAGTAGCCTAAACTATTTTTGCTAGAGAAATATTTTGGATATGATTTACTAGGGGCTTGAACGTTTCATCAGATAGACGAACTCAAACTCGGCACAAAAAACCAGGTTCGAATCGGGTTCAAGAGGGTTTCATTGGTTTGGTACTTTGGGTTCGGGTTCGATCCAGTGAAACCTGAACCCGAAATAGTATCTGAACTTACTCGAACCATTTCTTCCAAATCTACAAACCGTAAAGCAGTATGAGAAATTAGTGTCGCACAAATCGTAAAGTGATGATCGACTGCAACCACTAATACTTCGTGGCTTGGAGTTGCAACCAAAACCATTAATTTCAACTTGAAAATTGAAGATTTGAAGCTCGCGGTATAAAACTCCACGAGAGAAGAAGAAGAAGAAGTGGAGCAGGAGGAAAATCATTTGAGACAGTTGTTGTTGAACGAGATAGATCCGATCTAGAAGTTCCTTTGTAAAATCGAAAACGATGATTTACAATTTAGGAGATAATGTCAAGAAAGCACTTTGTAGAATAAAATTTTTTCTCTCATTCAATCTCAATGTACACAGCTTCTCTTTATACAGGTTTTAATAACCTAAAACCCTACTAACCCAAACTCTTATGAAAAGACTATAATGTACATAGATATAAACTTTCCATATGACGATATTGTAATACCCCTCCTCAAGTTGAAGAGGAGATCCGAGACTCCCAACTTGTCAATAAACATATCAAATTCAATCTTTCCAAGCGCCTTCGTAAAAATATCTGCCAATTGCTCACTAGTAGACCCATCACGAGTAGAAATGATCCCACGAACTAAAGCGTCTCTGATGAAATGACAATCTTTCTTGATGTGTTTGGTGCGCTCGTGAAACACCGGGTTCGCAACAATATGAAATGCCGCTTTATTATCACAAAACAAAGGAACCGGAGAAGTATAATCAACACCCGTATCAAGAAGAAGCGCCTTTATCCAAATAATCTCTTTAATCGTAAGCGTCATAGCACGATATTCAACTTCAGCAGAAGACATCGAAACGGCATCCTGCTTCTTCGTTTTCCAAGAGATAGGTGAACCATCTAACTGTATAAACCATCCCGTCGTTGATCTCCGAGTAAGGGGAAAACCCGCCCAATCAAAATTCGACCATGCAACCAAAGGTAGTTCCTTATGCGCATAAAGAAGAATCCCTTGGCCAGGTCGACCTTTCAAATACCGAACCATACGAATCGCAGCATCCCAGTGAGCCTATTTCGGTTTCTGCATAAACTGAGAAAGCACATGAACCGAGTAAGAAAAATCTGGTCTCGTAACAGCCAAGCAGATCAATCGACCTACCAAACGACGATAAGCCGCAACATCCAAGTAGACATCGCCCTCAGCAAGCGCAAGTTGCCGATTCTGTTCAAGCGGGAAAGCCACCAGTTTTGCCGCTAACAGACCCGTTTCCAAAATAATATCCAGACTATATTTCCTCTGACAAAGATATATACCCTTAGGACTCCTTGCAACTTCTATGCCCAAAAAATACTTCAGCAAACCAAGATCTTTCACGTGAAAACAACTACTCAAATAAGCTTTAAAAGTCTTGATAATAACCAGAGAATTACCAGATCGTCAACATAGACCAAAGCATGAAGCCTATCAACACCTTTATCAAGTGCAAAAAACGAGTAATCCGAGACAGATTGATCAAAACCATAGTCCCGTAATGCACTGCTTAGTTTCGAAAACTAACACCGCGGAGCCTGTTTCAAACCATAAATAGATTTATGTAGACGACACACTTGATTCTTTTTCGTACTTTGAAACCTCGGTGGCAACCGCATAAAGACTTCCTCTTCAAGATCTCCGTGTAAAAACGCATTATGAACATCCATCTGATTCACTTCCCAATCGCGTGAAGCAGAGAACTCGAGAAAAGAACGAATCGTCGTCATCTTTGCTACGGGAGCAAAAGTTTCATCAAAATCAGTACCTTCCACTTGTCGATTACCACATGCCACTAATCGAGCTTTGTATCTCTCCAAAGTACCATCCGATTTCAGCTTCACAGTAAAGACCCATTTACACGCAAGAGCTCTTTTCCCTTTCAGATGAGCTTCAACCGTCTAGGTACGATTAGCTTCCATAGCTCCTATTTCAGTGCTCACCGCATCACGCCAAACCTTGTCAACCACAACTTCCTGATAAGTCGACAAAGCCACAAGGTAAGCTTTGTGTGATGCCAAGAATTTTTCACAATCAACATAAAAGGAAACAAAGTATGGAGCTTCAGGAACCTCCGCAGGCACCACAATCGTTTGTAGCACATAGTCCTGTAGCTTCATTAGTGGCCGCCGTTCTCGATGACCGCGCCCAAGCGGAGCCTCCGCAATCTCTGTCGGTGGAGACTAGCCAGCATTATCTATCATCGGAATCAAATTCTGATCCTCTCTGTCCACCGGTACTAGCTGTTATGCAAATATCGGAACATCCTCATCATCACCGGATTCAGCATCATCGTTATCGTCATTGTCATCGAGAGGTTGAGACGAAGAAGACGATGTCGTTACATCAGTTGGGCCATTGTGTTGACCAGGGGAATAAACATTTAGTGGGCCAGTAGAATCAGGCCCAAAAGCATCAGACCCATCAGAGGATCCATGAGCTGCTCGATCACTTAGAGATTTGAAAACAAAATCTCTTTTCTGCATTTGCTGTTGTACAGACTGAGACACTAGAAGAGCATCATCCTCCACCAGTCTTGATGCCTGAAACGATAATGACATGGGACCAAGATCATTAGTCACAGATTCATCCATATTCAATGAGAAGTGAAACTTAGACTCCTCAAAAATAACGCCGCGAGACGTAAACAATTTCTCATTCTCCGGATTAAATATACGCCATCGCTTTTGACCATTCGGATATCCAACAAAACACTCCTTTGACACTCCTAGAAGCAAACTTGTCCCCTTTATGATTCTGATTATGTACATAACAAACAAAACCGAAAACCCGAAGATGAGTAAGCGGTGGAGGTCTCCCATAAAGACATTTGAACGGCGTTTTACCATCTAAAACCAGTGTTGGTGTTCGGTTTATGAGATAAGCCGCTGTCAACACACATTCACCCCAAAATCCATTGGTAGTGATGCCTGAAATCGAAGAGAACGGGCAACATTAAGAATATGACGATGCTTATGTTCTACTCTACCATTTTTTTGTGGAGTTCCCACACATGATGTCTCATGTGTTATTCTTTTTTCTCGAAAGTACAAAGACATACACATGAATTCCGTCCTGTTATCACTCTGAATTGTCTTGACATGCACCTCAAATTGCCGTTTGATCTTAGCAATGAAGTCTTTTAAAGTCTGCGGTACTTCATGCTTTGTTGATAACAAATAAAGCCTTACACTTCTTGAAAAATCATCTACCAAAGTGAGAAAGTAACTAGCTCCAGAATGAGATTTAATCCGATAAGGACCCCACAAATCACAGTGAACTATCTCAAATAACTTTGTAGTTTTATTAGAACTCGTAGGAAAAGAACAATGCGTTTGTTTTGCCCGAACACAAGTCTCGCGAACTTTATTATGTAAACTGCAACTACTACTAGATAAACCTGGAAGTAAAAGTTCTAAAACTCTTTGAGACGGATGTCCAAGTCTATGATGCCATACATCCGCAGATACTTGATCTGTTCTCTGAATAGCTCCAGCAAACTCCATCCCTCTCAGAAAATAAAGTTCGCGAGACTTGTGTTCGGGCAAGTTTATCAGTAGTTTGCAAAAATACTCCAATCAGCATCTTGGTAATGTGATCCTGAATCAGACAAAGCTTATCAGTAGTTTGCAAAATACACTTCTTCTACTTAGTCAATTGTGAAATAGAAATCACATGACACTGTAATCCTTCAACAAACAGCACATTCTGAAGCACTAAAACTAAACTAAAAACCATTTTTCCTTGCCGTGTAGCAAGAGAAAATCTTCCATCAGGTAACTTCACATTTAACGGAATAACATCCAATACATTCAAAAGAAAACTCAATGATCCTGTCAGCTCCAGAATCAACAATCTAAGAATCAAATAAAGACATGCTCGTCTCTGCACTAGTAGATTCTTTTCTTTCATTTAACAATTGCACCAAAGATCTCCATTCAATATTAGTGAGTTCCGTGAGCCCCATGCGATTTCCCATGCTCATGGCATTAGCACTCTGTTGCAGAATTAGAGGAGATGCAGCCACCGCATTAACCCTCGGTATCTCTTGCCGGGAGCTGTTACTCATGTCGCGACCACGAGCCAGCTGTCCTCTCCCTCGAGGCCTATCTCCCCACCACTCTGGGTATCCAAGTGTCTTAAAAAAATTATTCGCAAGATGTCCGCTCTTCCCACAACTAACACACTTTAGTTTCATCCTTTCTTCGTGTGAAAGAAATTGTGGGTTAGAGTTAGCCGATTGCATTGGCTGAGTATTCGACCTCACCAAGTGTGCCATTGTATCAAACTTCTCATCTATTGTCCTTGAGATATGTTTAGAATCTTCATCTTGAAAAAACACATTATAAGCCTCATCAAGAGATGGTAAAGGATCTCTTGCGAGGAGATTTGATTTTGCAGATCCGTGAATTGCTTCATCAATTCCCGCCAAGAACTCATGGACTCTGTCTTCTACCTTTCACGATCAACAACAACTCCCAACGGAAAACTATAACTCCTTGATTTCCTAAGCTCAGCTAAGGAAGACCATAGTTGGATCATCTTCCCATAATATGCTTCAATCGACAATCCTTGTTGTCTACAAATAGCTATCTCCACCTTAATTCTCTGCACTCTTTGCCCGTTTTTCACCGAGTATCTCCTTTGAATGTGTTGCCACAATTCACTAGCAGTCTCGAACGTAGAAAGAGTTGATCTTAAACCTTTCGAGATCGTGAGTTTAATCCAAGATATCAATAATGCATTGATCGTCCACCAATCTTCCAAATCTCCTGAATCTTCTCTTAGTTGTGGTATAGTTCCATCCACAAATCCAAACTTTTTCATTGCCCTAAGAGCCATCTTAAAGTTACAAGCCCATTCATTGTAGTTTGTACCTTTTAGAAGGGGTTGAGAAATCACCGAACCCGGAATGTCAGTTGACGACAAATCGTAGGGAGATATGGTTCTTCTCTGAACTACAACTTTCATGCCCGTGTCTGTGTGTATCTTCGCAGTGGAACTAAGAGAAAAATCTCCCTCTTTATCACTATCGTTCGCCATCACTTAATTGATACACAGAAGCTTCCTTTAGTCTAAGAAATAGAGAATGACGTAGACAAAGAAATAGAGCCTTATAAAACAGAGATCGATCACAAGAATAACTGCTATGATACCATGTCAAGAAAGCACTTTGTAGAATAAAATATTTTCTCTCATTCAATCTCAATGTACACAGCTTCTCTTTATACAAGTTCTAATAACCTAAAACCCTACTAACCCAAACTCTTATGAAAAGACTATAATGTACATATATACAAACTTTCCATATGATGATATCGTAATAGATAACTTGTGTAATAAAAAATGTCATCTGTAAGAGTTGTATATAAATGGTGATGAAGATGATGATGAACGAGAGAGAGAGAGAGATTAAGAGACAAAGAGATGATTTAGCTTATTGATTCATTATCATAAATGGCCTGAAAGCCTTACATATAGAGTGACGATGGTTTTGGATTGTAAAGCAAGATTACTAAACCAAATAACTAAACCAGAGAATAAGAGAACCAAAGTAACTGATGAGATTATTCATGTAATAATATTCCCTCGTTAGAATATCCTTGTCCTCAAGGATGAGAAGTTGAATACATTCGTACACAATCCAGACCAATATCAAAATGAAGAGATCACTTTGCAGAATGAGTTTAGTACAATGAACCACATTAAATGTCTCTGCAAGTTGCTTTTACATAGCTCTAATGGCCTAGGAGAGTGAAATATTTCACAGGGGAGTGTTGAAGTCTTAAGAGTTCTTAAAACGCTCCTATTCAAACATGAGCTCTTTGACATGGTGAGTGCTTTGTTCAAGTCCACTCTCTGTTTTCCCTTCCATTTCATAAACAATGTTCTTAGAACAAAATGTGCTCTCATTGTTAGTAGCATAATTTCTGTTCTCTATATCTGGTTTCTCATTCTTGTTCTTCCTACAAAAACGAAGCTTTCACTAAGCCATGTGTTGATCTTGTACTTAAACCACCAATTTTTTTAAAGTTGTCCTTTCCATGAAGTCGTAATCCAACACTGTGTACCCAACCAACACAACACATAAAAATATGTAAGATTAATGGGATTAGTGATGTGGCAGGAGATGTTGGTCATTTTAGAACATGCATGGAGAGAGACTATGTAGCCTGTAACATCACAAAAGGTCTGAGAAACTTCAAAAGGTAATATTGTTGAATCACATATGAAGCCATTCAAGTCCTCGACATGAGAGCAACTTCAGAATTATGGATTGCAAGCTTGCTGTTCTTCTTCAGAAGAAAATATGTTGCGAGATAGATTTGTCATATCGTCTGCATACTAGGATTAGCTGTAATAATTGTTTCAGTCTCTTGTTTGAGAAACGTTCTTATGGGAGGCCACACCTCTTCTTCATCATAAGAGCACATTAACCCCTGATTCTCTACATTATACGCAATCACTTTTTCCCATTGAAACTACATAAGCACACATTTGTCCCTTGCAATTCATTTCGCACAATGATCATTTTTTGAGTATAATTTTGCAAAAGACACAATTCAACCCACAATATTAATTCTTTCCAATCAAGCAAAGTACAGAGAAGATTAATATTGACCTGCCACTTCCAGTTTTTAACACAAAGTAAAGAGATCACCAATTCATAAGCTTTAGTTTCACATTTTTAGTCTCATCATCAGTCACTTCCTTTCCAGCATTTGCTGTTGTCTTTATTTCTCATGCACCATAAGAGTCATCCCAGTCAGAGATATCTTGATGTTTTTCTCCAAGAAAAATAGTACCATCATCATTGGAATCAACAACTTCACGAACAAAATGATCCAGTAGTTGAGTATCTAAACCCACATAAGCTTTGAGTGATTGTTTCCCGTCTAAAACTGATTCTTCTTAGGTCTCATATCCAAACTTTACAGCATCATCCTCTATATTGAGAATGGAGCAACAAAGTTATACCTAGTTTTACCTGGTTCTCCATTGTGGGATATACAAAATTGGAGAAGTAATGCGAAGTCGGGCTGATCAAGTTCGACCAAGTTTTCCCAAGTTTTCCTCCGCGTGAAGAGTAGAAAACTTTGGATTTTAAATTTTGAATTTGCTTTGGAGATTGTGTACCTTTAGAGTAATGGTTCTACTACTTCTAAAGAACCATTGATGTTACAATAACATTATCTTATAATACAATTTCCTTGAATCAAAATTTATCTTCTTCTCTCTCATTCTAACAACCTCTCTCTTCTCTATCACAATAATTCTTCAATTCTAATATTTAAATCTCTTAATTCTAACATGGTATCAGAGCCATTGAGCTACTAAACTTCAAGAAATTCTGCAAAATTCTCTTTTCTTTTTTCAGTAAGAAAATTTTTGGTTTTGCGTTCTTCCTCTTATTCATCCTCTAAGCATTATCAAATGCATAAAAGCATTGCAGCCATGGAAAGCATGAAGGAAGGCTTCATACCAGTGATTCTTAAAGGAGAAAACTACCTTTTATGGTCTAGATTGTCCAAGGTTGTGTTAAAGAGCAATGAACTTTAGGACAACCACATTATGATGGTTGAAGCACCAAAGAAGATGGCTCAAGAAGGTGGTCAAGTGATCAACTATATGGATGAAAACAAGTGGGTGCAAGAAGATAACCAAACACTTGATATCATCCTTACGTCTCTCTCAACATCTATCTTGGAAGCATACTCTCATTGTGAAACGGCCAAGACATTGTGGGCAATGTCTCCAATCTTACTCAAGTATTTGAAGTTAAGAAAGCTATAAATGACTTGAATCAAGAAGATATGGATTTCAACAAGTTCTTTGGCCGGTTTAGAAGCTTGTGGTCCGAGCTTGATACTCTTAGACCAAGCACCAACAATCCGAATGTTCTAAAGGAAAGAAAAGAACAAGCCAAGGTCTTTAGCATGCTTTTGGCTCTCAATCCGGTCTACAATGATTAGATCAAGAATATTCTAAGAAGAGATACTCTTCCTAACTTAGAAGAAGTGTGTACTATCACTGAAAGAGAAGGAACATCAGACACACTCTTTGAAAGAGTTATGGAGCCAATTTTGAATCCAAAGGAAAATAGAATCAAACAAATGAAGAAAGCCAAGAATAAGTGCTGATCCATACAAAAGAGAGTCAAGAGAAGACACTCAAAGAAGTGTATGAAGTCTCATGTGACTTAAAATAATTAATCTCAAGAAGAAGTCAACGGAACCGACCAACAAATGATTAAGGGAACATCATAAGTGATTCAAGGAAAATGACATATGTTCTTCTAGTATCAATGATGGTCCCATAAGAAAAGGTGACTTCATATCTTTTATCACAGCCGCCAAGGCCATTATCTCCTCCAAGAAGTGTGGTACACAATCTCTTAACTCTAAACTCATTCTAGTCGATTCTGGAGCTAGACATCATATGATTTGTGATAAGGAATTGATTAGTAATGTTAGACCAGCCTCTGGACATGTGGTGGTAACTAGTGGGGATGTGATTAAGATAGAAGAAATTGAGAATCTTAAGTTGTTTGATAAGGAATCTACCGCATTATATTTTCCTCGGTTTACATCCAATTTACTTTCCGTAAAGAAAGCAACCATGGATTTGGATTGTCAAGTTGTTTTTAGGCCTAATGATGTTCATTTTCAAGATCTTAAGATAGGAAAAATCATTGGAGAAGGGCATAGCCGAGATGGACTTCATCAACTTCAAAAGACTATGCTTTCTAATCTCTCTACTTCTACTGCCTTGTGCATGACCAGCACCTCAATTTTAAATGAAAATACTATGTGGCATGCTAGATTATCTCACCCAAATTCTCGTGCTTTAGAGTTTATGATGCCTAACATATTATTTAACCATTTAGATTGTGAAGCATGCATCTTAGGAAAGCAATGCAAATCGGTTTTTCCAAAATCAGAAACGATTTATGAAAAATATTTTGGCTTAATACATTCTGATATTTAGACTTTTCCATGTGTATCTATGGATAATCGTAATTACTTTGTTACATTTATAGATGAAAAATCAAAGTACACATGGATTACATTGCTTCCATCTAAAGATAGAGTGTTATAAGCCTTTATGAACTTTCAATCTTATGTGACTAATCAATTTAATGCTAAAGTGAAGGTGTGAAGGTCGGAAAATGGTGATGAATCTACAAGTAATGCATTCAAAAATAATCTAGCCAAGCATGGCATTGTACACCAAAAAAATTGTCCCTATACACCTCAACAAAATTGAGTAGCCGAGAAAAAGAATAGGCATCTCATGGAGGTTGCAAGATGTGGGAACCAAAATTCTCNAAATTCTCACTGTCAATGTTATGTGGTTCACGGACTCTCTGTAGCCAAAGATCGACATATCAAACAGTGAGTTAAAGAGTTAGTAAATAAGAAATACGAAGCTAAAAGGTAAACATATTACGAAACGAAACAAGTTGATAATGAAAGTAGATTAATACGAAACAGAT
>OVAN01012331.1:0-13854 GCA_900406275.1 Anastatica hierochuntica | reverse complement strand
TTAAATTTTTAAACTAATTTATATAATAACAAAACTATATAGATATATAGACGTGTGCGTAAAGAATGTACGGGAATGTTAACTGGCTAAGTTGGTAATGTATGTGTGTAGTGTATTTGAGGTAGGGGTTTCGAGTCTTGTTGCTGTTAGCTGTAAGTTTTATTTTCTATTTAACCCAAAACGACGTCGTTTTGAGTGTTTTCAAAACGACGTCGTGTTCGATTTAACGGAAGTTATAACAGATTTAACGGTTGACTTTCGTTGGGTCTTTTTTGGCTTGGTCAACGAAATGTTGTGATTTAAATGGCCAATTTTGAAAAGTTGAGGTTTAAAATGGCTTAAGTGAAAGTTTGAGCTTTTAATGGTCAAAAATTGAAAGTTGGGAATTTTTTAGGCATTTTTCTCGATTTAAATGTAATATTTTATATTAGTTTTTTAAGTGATGCAAAATTCTATGAATTTGTATCAATTTTAATCAATGATATTAAACAAAAGAAGAATAACATAAACTATTATAATTGATGTTACTCTATATATTTTGCATTATTTAGTAATATGTGGTTTAAATTAATATCACTTATTTTTCTGATACTGGTAATGTAATACACCTCTTCTTTTGTAAATCCATATGTTTACTAATTACTAGGTGAATAAATAGAGTTTAAACGAAATATAGAATCGACAATGTTGACGAAAGCAATGATAATGCATTTGGCATCGATAAAAGCTAATTCTTTGGGTTTAAAAAGCTTCAATTCTTTTAAGATTGTCAAGTTAGAGTATCCACATCTTTTCCCCGACCCAAACTGAAACCCCGCAAACCCATTAACGTATATCCGCAAAACCCAAAACCTAAATACTAAAAACCCTTCCCCTTGTTTTTAACCTAAACGACAAAAAGAAAAAAAAGAAGAAAACGGCGCAACCGTGAGAGAGAGAGAGACCGAAGATAATGATGATGATGGTGATCGACGGAGAAGAGAGAAAGGGAGACGCGACATTGAAGGAGGAGAAGAGAATGAGCAACTTTGCGGCGGTGGAGGAGAAGAGAAGCGACGAAGTTACAAATGGAGAAGCCGAGAGTGAAGAAGAAGGAGACACGACGTCGCACGAGGAAGAAGAAGCGGAGACAACGTCAAAAGGAGGAGGTGGAGCTGCAGTGGTGTCGAGGAATAAAGGAGCCAAAGAGTTGGGAGGTGAAGAGGTTTAAGCCGTGGTCGACAAGAGAGAGGGCAGACGATCACGACAAGGAAGAGTGGTGGAGGAGGAGACAGTGGTCGGGGTAGTCATAGGGAAGGAGGAGGAGATGGTGATCGGAGGAGATGGGGTTGATGATGGTGATGCCACGGGAGGAAATGACAGGAACAACGAAGTGGAGGAGAAGCGGGAAGCGGCGATCAGAGGTGGTGGTGGTGCCGTGAGGGAGGAGAACAGAGCTGATGGGAAGATGTCGAGAAGGAGGAGGTGGTGATCGAAGGTGGTGATGCCTTGGAGAGGACGGGGAGAGCCAATGGTGGAAACAATAACTTAGAGGAGAAGCAAACCGAAGGCGAAACCGTGACAATGAGAGCACAAAAGACAACAGTGGAGTTGGATACGTTGCGAGAGACTGTTCCCAAGGCGGTGGTGGTTGTGAGTTGCAGCGAGTCGAGGACGGAGGGAGAGAGCTGTGGTTTGGCGGAAAACCGCGAGGAGACTAGGGTTTTGGGGAAGATTGCGAAGGAAGCAACCCAAACCCTAGGCCTTAAGGGTGAGGTTATGTGGGCCCTTAGTGGGCTGGAGGTCCAGAGAGCTCTAGTGCTTTGCGGAAAGAGCATGGTCCAAGAAAGAGTGAGACGGGATTGGCTAGTGGTCCTAGATCCATTTCGGGCCGGGTAGGGGATCTAACTGGAGGCGGTTCAAGCTGGGGAACAAGGAGGGTTCTAGGATCTGCAAGTTCAGAGTCGGGAAGTCCTAAACCACTACTGAGAGTATCGTACCCCTGGGTAAGTGTAATTACCCCTTTTGCCCCTGACCTGACTTTCCTTTTATGGGAGTTTCCATTTATGGCAGGTTTCCATATTCGAAAAGTTACCATTTAAGTAAAATTCCTTTTCAGGCGGGCTTACCTTTTTGGAATTTTCCATTTATGGCTAGCTTTCATAAATGTAAAGTTTCCGCTTCGGGCAAGAGTTCTCTTTTTGGCAATTTATTTTTCAGGAAAGTTTCCATTTATGGCAGGTTCCCATAAATGGTAAGCTTCTTCTTTTAGCAGGTTCTCGTGTAAAGGACTAACATGGATCCCCTGACGCAGGTTCCTTTTTCTGAGGGAGAATCGTCAAGGACCAGGGAAGCTGGAGCAGCAACAACAAGAGGAAAGAAGGATGATGGAGGATCTTCATGGGGCAAAAACCCATGAGAAGGATCGTAAGACAGCCAAGCTGGAGGCTCATTTGCATGACCAAGGTTAGGAAGTTCTTGGTCTTCGTTGATCTTGATATTCGTTTAATTTTGTTAGTGTAGGGTTAAACTGGCCGATATCGAGCTATATGTCTCGGCACGACTATAAAATATGTAATATGTATGCTAAGACATAAGGTCATATACGCCTAAGTGCGATTGTTTGTTGGGTTGCTAATTCGAGCCTAGGTTAAAACTTGTGATCACGTAAGTCCTTAAAGTGACTAGGTCTAAATTGACATTGCTTGAGAATTACGAAAGATGATAATAAGTCTAGATTAATTCGGTGATGTGGTTCTGATAACACAAATATTTTACCACTTTTCCTATAGTTTTTAGTATATTTTCTTAGTGTTTTTAAGTAACTTTATGCATGAAAAGGTAGTTTTCATGTATTTGTAGTGTTTTGATTCATTTCAGGTCAAACTATGCATTTTGGAGCATTATGGAGCAAAAGCTAGTTTATGGACAGTTTCCGAGTATCAAAAAGATAATCCAAGATAAAAGTCTTTCACTGTTAGATATTGATGAAATTTAGAAAGGAGATAGGGAATTAAGTTAGCTTTCATATGGAAGTGGTTTCACATCATTTAGAGCAGTGGATCAAGTGTTATACTAATTATACTGAAGGATGCGTAGGAAGGATAGAACTAAATGATCACGACTTTTGTTTCTATCAAGGCTTTAACACGACCAAAGTGGATGTCTTACATGTCTTTTCAAGCCGAAGAAGTCAAGTGAAAGCGCTTGTAAAAGAAGTACAAATTGAAAGGCTCAATTTTAACCTAATTGACCTAAAGTTGGACAAAGGTTATTTATACTTGTTTTTAGCCTTTAGATTTCGTAAAGTTGCATTGTTTTAGGTTATATTAGAGTCTCTAGGAGGTAGGGATGATCCGTTTGGGGTCGTGCCCTTTCCATCTCAAAGGATTCAATCTTCCTTGAGTGTTTCATCGATAAATCGGTTTTCTCGTTCCTCTCTTGTTTTTGATTGATCTAATGCTTTCTATTATTTGTCTCTGTGTTTTTTACATGTTAAATACTGAGTAATTTGTTAGTTAGACAATAGGTTATCATTAGTTCATGATCATGTGTGTTTAGGGATTCAAATCTATTAGGGTTTATCATTAACGTTATCACCTTTGCTCGTATTCATTGATATTTACTCTCTAAGACCATTTTGTAAGTAGATCTAAAGTAGTTTGCATTACAAAAGCTTGTATTACTGCTAGAACTAGTATTTGATGGGAAATCCTATTTAGGCAACGAAAGTGGATCGATCTTGAATTTTGAACAATCAATCATACATAATAGTTAATGCATACTTGTCTTCTACAAGGATCGTGCGAAAGTCGAGTCCCTTGGTTGTTAATTAGTATAGTGCTCTGAACCTCGAAAGTGGAGAGGGTATAATTATGGGTTGTGTTCTATACCTAAGCTAAACAGTGCCCGAAAATAGAACCCTTGCATGCTAGTTTGCGTTCGCTACGATTTCCTATTTTTCTAACGTTTATCTTTCATTAATCTTTCTTTGATTTTACATTTTTTTTAGTTTCTCTAAATCATATAAAAACCAAAAACCATTCGACCTTTATTCTTTCTTAGCTAATTTGAAAGTCCATAGATCCTTATTGCATTTCTCATCCTTGTGGGATCGATACCTGAAATACTACAACTACGATGTGCACTTGCAGCTGTAGTGTCATTTTTTGGATGAAACTTGACACACATCAAGTGACAAAGAGATTCTTAGCAAGTTTTAAATTTATAATGTCCTTGAAAACTAACAATCTCACTAGCCACAAGTATATGGAATGTTATTGTAGTATTTAAGGTATCGATCCACAGAGAGCTAAGGATCTAAACACTTGGATTATGACAAAATTTACTAAGCTAAGCAATAGATGAGAGAGTGATAAGACTACCAAAGCTAAGATATAAGAAATGCAAAGAACAAAACACAAAGATAAAACAAATAAAATTGCATTGGACCATGGGGTATAACTATCATGAGAATGAAATAACAATCAAACAATTATGCAAAGATTGGATTAAGCACCATTCAAAGACAAAGCAAAGCTAAATTAGTTCATTTCCATGATCCTAATCCATTTGATAAATCCTAAATCAATTCAATCTCTCGATAGTGATCTAGCATTCACCAATCATTAAACACAAGCCTATTAGTCTACTAAACACCTTAGACAACTAATCTCATAGGCTAAGAATGTCAAGAACAATTTAAATTCTCTTGGGCATTTCATCGAACACTTCCCGGGTGTGAAATCCTTAATATTCAAAATTTGATTGATCATGTCAAATCTAGCTTTAAGCACCCCTAAATCATGTGAATCTATATAAACCCATTCTCTAACATCAAGATTAGACTCAAAACATTCCTAATGTAGCTTAACCCAAGATCCAACAAAAAAGATAGTGACGAAAGATGGAGAAGAACAAAAGGAAATAGATAAACAAATGAAAATGCATAAATAAAAGATAGAGTTGAAGGATCCTTCACTAGAGTGGCATAAGAAATGAAGATCAATCCAAAATATCAAAAGTGAGAGTTTGGATCTTAATCCAACTCTAGAGAGAAAGAAACTTAGGTTAAAAATGTCTAAAAATAGCTTAGATACATATTAGATTCGGATCGGGTCGATCCAGGACAAACCGGGTCAGATCTTGGCTCGTTTTGGAAATTTCGGGGTTTCTGGCGGTCCAGGGCCCTCTGGCTGGCGGTCTACAACCTATCTCCAGACCGCCAGCCTTCTCAGCAAGCATTCCTGGTGGTCTAGACACCTCTGACTGGCGATTCACAACCCCTCAGCTCAGGTCACTGGGTTTTAGACATGTCTTCGGTATTTCACCCATAACTTTTGAACCGTAACTTGGAATGAGCTGAAATCAATGCCGAAAAGAGGCTAAGTCAATTTAGTATTTTGTGTCAAAAATTGAGCTCAATCCAATCACGGGAAAGCTTCCATATTTTCCAATATTTAAGACACTTTGGTCGATTCTCCATCTAACATCAACCCATTTGCATCCAAGAACATTTTCTTCACGATTCTTTAAGCTCCATGCCTTTTGCATCATTCAATCCATCCATTGAGCTCTAAATTACCTAAGATTCTAAGATGATCAATCTAAACTAAATAAGACTAAAACTAATACCAAAGCTACTAAATGAGTTAAAAGAGATTGAAAACCAAGCAAAACTAATACTAAAAAATGATACAAAATACACAAATATCATCAAGCTTTCTGGCGCTGTTGCCGGAGACTTGTTTGTCATCTAAGGATTTCGATCTAGAATTAGTTTATAAATTTTTTCTGTTCTCTGTTTTTTTCTTTTAGTTTTAGGATTTCCTTTTTCTATTTTTCTTTTTTTCTAGTTTTTCCTTTTACAATTCACTTTTCCTTTCATGTCTCTTGATTTTCAGGGAAATACAATGAGAAATTCAAATTTTCTACATAATGAGGCCACAGAATCTGGGAGCTACAACCATCATGATCATCAACAATACCCAAATAAAAGAGAAGATGGATTGCACTTTCAAAGAAATCGATCATGGTTTCATTCGGAGGAAGATAACTGTCAAACTCAACAAGAGTATGGTAGAATGGTTGGATCCAACAATAAACCTACAATTGGAGAGTTTTTTTCAAGTCTCTTGCTATTGGAAAATCATCATCATCATCCATACCAGCAAGCATGTGCACATTCTCAGGAGAATTGAAGGAACTTTGATAACCATGAGTTTTTTAGATTTTTCAGCACATGTGGTTCATCGTCAAAACCACATTCTCACACATTACCAGTCACATACAAAGCCTTCTCAAGCTAATAATCACGTGACAAGGGAGTATCTCAAGTGTAAAGTTGAAGATTTGGTGGCACAACTCATCAAAGATGAAAGAGAAGCGAATGAAACGTTCAAAACGAAGCTCGATATAGCATTCACTTCGACCAAAGTAAGAAGTTTGGAGACCTTAAAGCTAAACTCCAGACCCTTGAAGACTCTTTAACTTCAATGTAAGAGTCCATCAAGAAACGATCCTCAGCCCATTCCGAAGAAAATCTTCAAATCGAAGAAATCGAAGAAACCGAACAAATCGAAGAAAATCGGATTGTGGCATCAAAAGTAGAAGACTTGCATACCAAAAAGAGTACGTGGAGAATATAATTCCTAATGATTATAATAACATTTTGAATCATGACTTTTAGGTCAAAAGAATTCAAAATGACCTTCTTAAGAAGAACAAGAAGCTAAATGGTGAAATTGGCAATTTTGCCATAAAAACCGATGAGATCAACACTCAACATGGAGATATCAAGAACTTCATCAAAATGATGATGAAGATAAGGACTATGATCCTCATATAATTCGTACTTTAGGAGAAAAGCTTGATGGTTTGTACAATTTCCTAAGATTATAAAGAAAAACGAGTATAGAAGACACTAAATCTCACACGTTTTGAAGATGCACCTCAAGACCAGCAAGGAAAATGTCTAACCATGATGAATCAAGGGTTGTCCAGCCACGTTTTACCCCAACCGTTGGTGTATAACGTGCCTTGGATGATGACCCCGACGATCCAAGTTACAGAATCGAGTTTAGAAAATCAGTTTGCTCACAAGCAAGAAGAAAATTTCAGAACTAAAATTGGAGTCTTGGAACCATTAGGTGTTGTTATGAATGAGTCTAAATGGAGTACAAAGTTCATAAATATCAACAAGGAGTCTTTCTACTATGCAACACCTCCTCAATCTCATCCAAGACGATTTCAGGGTCCGAAATCAATTCCATAGAGTCATCTAGAGTGGGAAGCTCTGGAACCCATTGATATCTTTGTTGAATCATTGGGAACGCAAGTAAAGGGTTTGACGAAACTCTTATCCGAGAAACCTCATTAAAAATAACTCAGGGGTCGAGCTAAAGACCTTAAATAAGCGTTTTATGGGAGGCAACTCATATGTTCTTTAAGCTTTGAATTTATTTTCATTCTTTTGATTTTTAGAATTTGATCTTAGGATTAATTGATGTTATATTTGGTGTTATTTGATTTTTAAAAATTTTTTTAATGTTTTTACTGTTTGTTTTTCGTAGGAAATCACTTTGGAACTGGAGAAATCGAAGAAAATTGCAATCCGAACACATCTGGAACGCTCGGACCATCACGACTGTCCCACTAGTCCAGGGAAGCATCCCCACCGGTATGAGACGTGAGGATGCCACGACCCGGTGTCACAGACCAAAAGCCTCAACCAGACGTGGCACATCACCCCCACAACCGGTTGCGTGCATTCTCCCGGCAAAAACCAGTGTTGTTGTCCACACCGACCGATGCCATGATCCTCCTTGCCTCACACCTCTTCCAGCTCTAGGAATGGCCAATGGAGCACCCACGATCGGCTGCCTGCCCATTCTCCACGCCCGACCGGTGTCACAGCCCATGTGCCTCAAACGGCCGTGTCACTTCACCTCTACCACCGGCCGCGTGCCATCTTGTGTCCCACTCCTGTCCTGCACACACTAGCACCTGGTGCCACACTTCCCTTGCCTCAATCCTACCAGTTCTCACCCATGGACCATGGACCATGGACCACACCTCACTCAGACACGCATTTGGCCGAGAAAACCATCCGAACATCCATTTTTGCATTTTCTTGGCTGGATCAATACCAACCTCAAAATCTTCAAGTACCAACACCTAAATCACGTCATATTCATCAAATCAATATTTTTTGAAGGCTGGGACGTTCAGAATACAAAGCACACACTTGGAGCTTTAAGGATTCTCAAACCGTGCTAATTTTTGCAACTGAGCCATATCCGCCAAGTAAGTAACTAACCAAACTTTTTCCAGTACTTAATAAAGGTCATAAAGAGCATATTGAGATGTCAATTCACTCCTAAAGACCCTAAGACTCAAAGGCGAGTCTATGGAGACGAAATTGCAAGATATCAGACTAATAAGGAACTTTGACAAGGAGTATCAGTTTCAATCAAATCCAAGTTTTATTGTGATCATAATAACAAGTATTTTAAGGCTACAAAATATTTGATCAAGGCAGAGCCACTCTTCAAGCACATTCAATGGCTCAAAAATGTGATCAAATGGACGAGGAAAGCAACCGAAGCATCTCAAGAGCAGTATAAGCCAAACCAGTTGTCACACCTGAGCATTTTCATCCAATACATTCAGAAAAGCGTGACCACTTGGCTCAAAAAGATGATCACACAATTTTGGCTCAACGGAGACTCAAAACCGACGAATTTGGCTTATTCAGAACTCATACCTAGGAGTTGAAACAAGTCTTACCATTGAAGATGCATGGTAAAATTGGGAAAAAATGAAGAACTATCCAAAGTTTTTGGAGGCGCTGAAATTTCATTTCGGAGACCCCAATTGGCCAGAAACCGAAGAAAACTTGGCCAAAGCAAAATCGAGCTCCGCCAAGGGAACCAAGCTGTAAAATTGAAGATCAACCATTAAATATCATATGAATAAGGCAATACTCAAGAAAATCCAGCCTTAGAACGGTCCCTAATCAAAAACAGCCCGATTTTCGATCAAACGAGCCAAACTGAGTTTACCGGAGACGAAACTCGGCCAAATCATATAAAGTACGAGCTCTAGCCTTTTAAATTTCAATTTTACTTATAAAATATGCTAATTTCTCTGGAGATTCATTTTGTTCGGAACATTCTTTACGGATTGCAAAATGGCCAAACGAGCAAAATTTCGGTTTACCGACACATCACATATGGTCGTATACATTCTCCAAAATCTTGACCAGTAACTAAGTGTTCCCTATTATTTATCTTTTACATTACTTTTCAGTACCTTCTTCACTAGATTTTACACCGGAACGGTGTAAGTTAAGTCTGGGGGAATTTCTCTTGCTATTAAATGCTTCTTTTTCTTTGTTTTTGATTTTTTCTTTCTTTTTGAGTCGTTTAAAAAAATCAAAATAAAAACGTTTTGATTAGTCAAAATCAGTCCAGAAACTATCCTACTTTGAACTAACCACGTGGCTAATGACTAGTGTCCCTAGTGTCAGTGTTTGACTGCAATTTTACCAAACGAGATAACCCAAATGGATCAGCCAACTGAGACACCATATCATTTGATATCCGGGTAATCCTTAGCTACTCAAACATTTAATGAAATTAATTTTCTCTTCTTGGAGCTTGGTATACATTAAATCAGATTCCTTTTCAGACCTAGCAAAATTAAGTCTACGGTTCCCCTCTTTCCTGTTTAATAAAACTCATCAAAAAGGATGTTGATGTTTATTGTAAATTTTGGAACCAATAAAATCCGAATGTGATTAAAAAAAGAATAAAGAGATCGATAAAAAAATAAAATGATACCCTAGAAAAGTAGAGAAAAATCGATTCTCAAGAGGCTGATAGCAAAAATAAAATGATCCCCTAGAAAAGTAGGGAAAAATTAGCCTTTAAAAGCATTTAAAAGTGAATAAGAAAGAGGAAAGGAATCGATTGTAGGCTGATTCTGAATGAGTTTTAGTCTATGTGTTCTTTGATCGATACTCCCTCGAAGAGACCACACACTGTCGTTTTAGGTAGTAGTGATGGAAAACTTGGATCATTCTTGTTGATTGTTAATGAATCAGGGACGTTGTTAAGTTTGGGTGAAAAACGAGGTTCTACCTAAATGTCAACGCGAATATATAATGGATTTGTCAGCCTAAGTTGCCAATAAGTCCTGGAAGTTCAAGTAAGTTTCCTTGTTTTCAAACCTCTTCTTTGTTCTTCGATTTCTTAGCTCGAGGACGAGCTAGAAGCTAAATTCGGTGGAGTTGACAATACCAATATTTTACCACTTTTCCTATAGGTTTTAGTATGTTTTCTTAGTTTTTTAAACAAAGTTATGCATAAAAAGGTATTTTTCCTGTATTTGTAGTATTTTGATTCATTTCAGGTCAAACTATGCATGTTGGAGCATTATGGAGCTAATTGGAGCAAAAGCTAGTTTCTGGACATTTTTCGAGCATCAGAAAGATTATCCAAGATGAAGGTCCTTCCACCGTCTTATTTGGATTAAATTTGGAAATGAACTAGATAATTGAGTTATATTTTATATGGAAGTGGTTTCACTTCATTTGGAGCAGTGGATCAAGAGTTATACTAAATATACTAAAGACTAGTCCTGCTGGCTCACGAATGAAAGATGCGTAGGAAGGATATAACTAAATGATCATGAATTTTGTTTCTATCAAGACATTAACAAAACCAAATTGGATGTTTTATAAGTCTTTTCAAGCCCAAGAAGTCAAGTGAAAGCCCTTCTACCAGAAGCCCAAATTGAAAGACCCTAAAGGCCCGATTTTAAACTAATTGACCTAAGGTTGGACAAAGGCTATTTATACTTGTTTTTAGCCTTTAGATTTCATACAGTTGCATTGTTTTAGGTTATATTAGAGTCTCAAGGAGGCATGGACGAGCCTTTTGAGGTCGTGTCCTTCCCATCTCAAAGGATTCAATCTTCCTTCAGTGTTTCATCGATAAATCGGTTTTCTCGTTCCTCTCTTGTCTTTGATTGATCTAATACTTTCTATTATTTGTCTCTACGTGTTTTACATGTTAAATACTGAGTAGTTTGTTAGTAGTACAGTAGGTTATCATGAGTTCATGATCATGTGTGTTTAGGGATTCAAATCTATTAAGGTTTATCATTAACGTTATCACCTTTGCTCGTATTCATTGATATTTACTCTCTAAGGCCATTTTGTAAGTAGATCTAAAATAGTTTGCATTCCAAAAGCTTGTATTACTGCTAGAACTAGTATTTGGTGGGAAATCCTATTTGGGCAACGAAAGTGGATCGATCAGAAAGATAATCCAAGATAAAAGTCTTTCCACTATTGGATATTGATGAAATTTAGAAAGGAGATAGAGAATTAAGTTAGCTTTCATATGGAAGTGGTTTCACATCATTTAGAGTAGTGGATCAAGTGTTATACTAAATATACTAAAGGATGCGTAGGAAGGATTAAACTAAGAGATCACGACTTTTGTTTCTATCAAGGCTTTAACCCGACCAAATTGGATGTCTTACAGATCGTTTCAAGCCGAAGAAATCAAGTGAAAGCGCTTGTACAAGAAGCCCAAATTGAAAGGCTCAGTTTTAACCTAATTGACCTAAAGTTGGACAAAGACAATTTATACTTGTTTTTAGCCTTTAGATTTCGTAGAGTTGCATTGTTTTATGTTAGATTAGAGTTTCAATGAGGTAGGGATGATCCATTTGGGGTCGTGCCCTTTCCATCTCAAAGGATTCAATCTTCCTTCAGTGTTTCATCGATAAATCGGTTTTCTCGTTCCTCTCTTGTTTTTGATTGATCTAATGCTTTCTATTATTTGTCTCTGCGTTTTTTACATGTTAAATACTGAGTAATTTGTTAGTTAGACAGTAGGTTATCATGAGTTCATGATCATGTGTGTTTAGGGATTCAAATCTATTAGGGTTTATCATTAACGTTATCACATTTGCTCGTATTCATTGATATTTACTCTCTAAGGCCATTTTGTAAGTAGATCTAAAGTAGTTTGCATTCCAAAAGCTTGTATTACTGCTAGAACTAGTATTTGGTGGGAAATCCTATTTAGGCAACGAAAGTGGATCGATCTTGAATTTTGAACAATCAATCATACATAATAGTTAATGCATACTTGTCTTCTACAAGGACCGTGCGAAAGTCGAGTCCCTTGGTTGTCAATTAGTATAGTGCCCCGAACTTCGAAAGTGGAGAGGGTATAATTCTTGGTTGTGTTCTATACCTAAGCTAAACAGTACCCGAAAATAGAACCTTTGCATGCTAGTTTGCGTTCTCTATGATTTTCTATTTGTCTAACGTTTATCTTTCATTGATCTGTCTTTGCTTTTACATTCTTTTTAGTTTTGTTTAATCATATAAAAACCAAAAACCAGTTAACCTTTATTTCTTCTTAGCTAATTCAAAAGTCCATAGATTCTTAATGCACTTCTCGTCCTTGTGGGACCGATACCTGAAGTACTACAACTACAATTTGCACTTGCAGTTGTAGTGTCGTTTTTGGGTGAAACTTGACACCCATCAAGTTCTTTGATGGATAATCGCCTATTCAATTTACGGGTGTGATGCACCCCGCCCTGGGGCTCAGGACCTGGAGGAATCGAGTGGTATGGGAGCAGTAGGACCTTTGCGTCGGGCCAGGCGGAAGGGGTCAGAGGGATGGGCGCCCAGATGGTTGAGTCCTTCGTCAAAAATGTCAGGGCGGAAGGGCAAAAGTATCAGCGTGGACGTCAGTGCCCTGGGTCGTGGAAGGCCGTGGCGGCTGGCGAGTCGTTCTCGGTATCTGGCTTGGGATGAAGTATGGGCCTCGGACGGTGGGATGGGCAGTGAGCGTGCTGCCCTATGTGACCGTGTCAGGCTGACCTCACGTCGAGTGGACGGCATGTCTATGAGGTAGAGCATGAGTCGACGTGCTGTTGTTTGTAGAACGCATAGTTACAAAAAATGTTTTGCGAAAGGATTGCAAAAATCATGTCTTAGTAAGTTAGGTTTGTTTTTCAAAAGGCTTTTCAATTTTGTAGTTTGCTTGACGGGCACCGTAGGTGCTTTGTCTGAGGTTTTGATTTAGGTTTAGATTTTCGGATTAAGCGAGTATCGGGTGAGGTGGAGTTGGGTTCGCTCTCACTGGGTGGCTTGTTTAGTGCATGTTAACGAATTAGAAGTGACGGTTAACAAACAAGTAGGTGGATTTTAAATCGATTTTGGCGATACCAGTTAGTTAACTTCTTTCTTCGGGATAAGGATGTTACACAAGTATTGACCGACCTTTTCTAATAAGAATCAAGACTGTAACGAATTTTGTGTTGTGTTTAATGATATCAATTTGATAGCATAATTTTTTTTTTCGTTGGATTATATTCTACAACTAAGACCGAGATGAGTTCAAAATGAACTTATTGCTCATGATAGTTCGATTTGAAATTTATTTTTAATATTACTTCGGCTTGAAGTTTAAATAAAAAGTCATGTTTGACCAACAAAAATAAAAGAGATTCACTACTATAGTTTCAACTTTGATTATATGCTAAATAGGGAAACAATGAAGAAAAATACGTGGAAAATAAACTTTGGATTTTTCACTCTACTTAATTATCTTTTCTCATTTCTCTTAGTCTTAGCTACCATTCTATCGTAAGAACAACTCCAATGGTGAGTCTCACCATTGGAGTCCTTAGCATTTTTTATTTTCTTTTTGTGATTTAAATTTTGATGGTTTAATAGGTAAGGACTTTTAGCTAAAAATTCACTCCAATGGTGAGACTCATGAGTCCTTAGGAAAAAAAATATATTTAATTTTAAAACAATAATTAATGAATGATTATAATATT
>OVAN01012330.1:0-13854 GCA_900406275.1 Anastatica hierochuntica | reverse complement strand
TTTGTTTTACGAATCCTGTTCTGTTTTCACCGTTAATTTCATATCACTTAGTAATATGTTTCGTATCAATCTATTTTCATTGTTAATATGTCTCGTTTCGTAATTCGAATATCGTTAACCTAAGTCTCGCGTATTGTTCGTTCATACGTTTTACTCACGCTGTCTTGTTTGATCTTATCTCACAGATAACTCTCGTATTTCTTACTAACTAATTCGCTAATTCGCTATCTTGATCTGTTGATCATTGGCTACAGAATCTGTGAACCACATATCATTGACAGTGAGAATTTCGGTTCCCGCAACAACATGGAACGAATGCAAAAAGAGGTTATTAGCTAAGTTCTTCTCACCCCAAAGGACGGCTAAGATAAGAAATGAGATCTCTACCTTCAAACAAGGAGGAATGGAGTCCTTATATGAATCTTAGGACCGTTTCAATGGATACATAAGGAGCAACCTACTTCTAATCTTCCATAGAGGTATCCAGGAGAAGTACCGCTTGGCTTTAAACACCGCCTCCATGGGAAGTTTTGCTAGTCTTTCCTCCGACCAAGGAGAGAAAATCATAGACAATCTCACCCAAAGCGATAATTGCGATGGAGATGATTATTATAGAACGGTGAGAAGTACGGGATCTAAGGAAGACAAGATCAAGGAGCTTAGTGACAAGGTTGATAGGCTCATTCAACAAACAAGGAGAAGTGTTCACTTTGGGGATACCGAAATCGAAGGACAAGAGGGTGAGACCCAAGAAGAAGTGAGCTACATCCAAGGAGGGTACTACCAAAAATCCTTCAACCAATGATACAAGCCTTTCAACGTCAACAACTTGTCCCACCAAAGCACCAATGTGGACAATCCATAAGATCAAGTCTATCCTCTCAAGACTAACCAACAAGGGTACCAATACCAATCTAAGCAAGGCTACTACCAAAAGCCTCAACAACAAACTGGTCCTACCAAAGAGGAAGAGAATCATGCTATGCTTAAGAAGCTAGTGGAAGGACAAAATGAGACCAAGGTCGAGCTCAACAAGAAGCTTGGGGAGATGAATGTGAAGATAGAGTCTATATACCGAGACATTAACATCAAGCATGAAGCTCTTGCTTCACATGCTAAGGTCATAGATTCCCAACTCCAACAAGTGATCTCGGACCGTAAAGGAAAGGCCACGGCTAAAGAGAAGGGAGAGTCTTGCAAGGACTTTTGCAATGATTTCTTAGAAGAAATCAACAACACTCCTCAACCATGAGACGGTATTCTCTTTACTCTTGAAGAGGAGAAGATTATTGATGATTTTGAGAATCTATTTTTTGAATCCTCTTGATGAGGTTGTTGATTGCTTGAATGTGAAATTGGTTGGAAACTCGATTGATAAGGAAGGTTATGCCGGATTTGACCTTGAAATTGAAGAGGAAGAAGAATTGGTATATGCCTGAAAAAGATGAAAGATGAAAGATGAAAGCTTCATGGAAGAAGAGAAATCCGATGTCTCAAGGAAAGAGACATTTAAGAAAAAAGAAAAGATTCCTAGGTATATGTCTAGAGGAGAAGAGGTGAGTGACGAACACTTCCCCATTTTTAGTCTTCCGGTTTATAAGTTCACACTCCCATACCCCCAACGCTTCAAGAAGCAAATCTTTGAGTTGCATTACAAAGAGCTCAAGAAAAAAGGTCTTTTGAACATTCCCAAGTAATGGTAAGAGGAAGCAAAGACAAGTGAAATTGTCAAGAAGAAGCTAGAAAATGCCATTTCCCAAAGAGACAAAATTAAGAAGATCATGAGGGATAATGTTATCCCGACAACTAGAGCTATTGAAAAAACTCTAGAGAAGAGGAATGATGAGGGAAGGTTTATAATTTCGTTTGCCCTTAAGGATCACCATTTTGAGGATGCTTTGGCGGATACTAGTGCTAGTTTGAATGTCATGTCATTAGACTGTGTGAAAGAACTTGGATTTCAATACAAGATCAAGAGAGGAGTGGATCGCATCTTACTAGGGAATGCATCTAAAAAGACTCCTATGGGAAGGCTAGAGAACATTAAGCTAAGGGTCAATAACAAACTTGTTAAGTGTGACTTCATGGTTGTGGATACGAAATCTAACCAAGCCAAGTTCCCATTGATCTTAGGGACACCATTCCTCATAACTACCGAAGCTTTAATAGACTTTGATACTAAATAACTCATTTTGAAAAGAGTCAATGAAGGAATCTCCTACCGAATGCTTAAAACCAGGAGAGATAATGCTTTTTGTGGTACGATGTACCAAAGGGAACCAAAGAAAAATGGTAGAATTCGAGAAGAAAATGTCTATGAGAGTTTGGGGAAGGATGGATTTTGGGATTTGTTTCATGAGGAAGACCCCAAGGGAGATGTGCCCCATGAAGATTTCGACATGGTAAAGGATGAACCAATCACTCAAGCGTCAACCCCCAAGGATAACTACAACCCCCATTTTCTTAAGGGTAAACGAGTTAAAAACTTCAACAAAATCAAGAATTGGGCGATGCGGAAGCCACCAAGAGGACCTAACCAAGAAGAGGTGGTCCTTAATCTCACCAACTAAAAGGAAAGAAGAATGGTCAAGCTAAAAACCTTAAACAAGCACACTTGAGAGGCAATCTCATGCATATCCTTTGTAAATATTTCGTTTTAAGTCTTTAATTTTCAAGCTTTTCAATTCAATAAAGATGATATATCTTGGGATAACCTTGTTCCAAAGACAATCTTTTGCTTAAGCTGAGGTGCCAAGGGAGAATCAATAGAAGCAAGGATCAAAGCCAAAATGGAGTATGGATGGGCCTTTCCAACAAGTCACCATGACTTGGAATTTAAGAACATTCATTTGGCTAAGGTAAGTTCTCTTGAATTCAAGCAATATACTTGCATTTCACCACTTTAAAGAATTTCAAGAGTGATTTTGCAAAAGTTTGATTTAAGAAAGACTAACTCCTTTTGATCCATTTAAATATCTTTGGTACAAGATTTTGCAAGTTCAAGAGATAAGTTTTCCCTCCAATTTAAAAGAAAATTCAATTTTGGACCACTTTGCAAATATCCCCATGAAACTTGAATTTTTAGAAACTTAGGGACCACCTTTAAATATGTTTTTTACTACTTCCTCTCACCCACAACTTTAACAAATCACTTTTCTCTCTCTTCTTCCCATTATTTTCGCCATTTTCATACTAAGAGAGCAAGAAAGAAGCTTTGTATTTTCAAGAGAGATTTGTGTTGAAAAGCTTTGGTTTTGATTTTTATAAGTTCGTTCAAGGTTCTCTCTTCATCCCATTCTCTTCAAAACATCAAGAACAAGGTATGAAAATCTTTAAAACTTCCTTTATTCTCTTTGAAATTTTCGATTTTTAAGTGGGTAAGGAGATAATGATGTTTAATGGGATCCTAGACTAGAGAAAGCTTGGTTATGAAAGTTTCATGAGCTACATTAGCTTAGAAACACTTAAAAATGCATGAATCTAAAGTTGTTTTTTGAAGTGAATAGCACTTGAATTTTCATTTTTAGGGAAACTTGATCTTGTTAGTCCAATAATGGATGTGGGTGTTAAATATGGTTAGAGCCATACATCACTTTCTTGATTTGGGAAAATTATTAGGGTGTTTGAAACACCTACAATTGTTGATTTCTATGTTCCCATAGATTGAAAGTTGATTATTTGAATGCTTGGTTTGTTGAACATGTTTGTATTTACTACTTTGAGTCTAATCCATGAGTTATGAATTTGGGCATATTATATTAAGTGCACAACGTGTCTAAATTTAGATTTTCTCTTTAAAAGGTATCATTTGGATTTTGAACTTGGTAGTCTAGAAAGCATATGAGCAAAACCCATTAGTTTGAGAAGTGAAAAGTCAAGTGCATGTTTTGACCTTAATGGCCGAAAATTTCATTACATAATATGATGGCATTTTGGTTCTAACTAAGTATGATGCATTTCAGTCAATGAGTTAGCTCGGGATAGTTGCTAAGAATTGGATCATGGAAATGTTTGTGCTTAATTTATAATTCCAATTCAAAGCTAAACCCTTTTGCTTTCTTATTAAGGTCTTTAATTTTTGAAACTCACTTTGCTACAATTTTGAGTGTAGGATCAAAAACAAATAGCGCCACCAAAACAAGTTATGAGACTATCTTACCCAACATGGAAGAAGCAAAGAATGATACCACCAAGAACCTCATATCAAGAGCCCGAGCCATCCATTTACTCCACTCGACACTCATACATATGAGTTGTCACAAGGTACGCCTACAATCCTTTGTAAATACCGTTGCATCTTTTCATTTTGGTCTGTGTTTTTAAAGGTCACTCTCATGACTTAGAATTCACCGAGACGGTAAAATTTAAGTCCGAGGGAGGGGCTTAGTACTACTGTCGTTTTGAGTTTTGATGTTTTCTTTTCTCTTGACATATTGAGTCATGCATTGTATATACTAATGATTTGTGAAAAAACCAAAAAAAAAAATTATTTTCAAAAAAACCAAAAATATTTTCATTTTGTTTTCAAAGATTTTCATATAGATTGCATCCATTTGTAAATACTTAGTTTGTTAAGAGCATATAGGATTGCATTTTGCATAGGGAACAATGACAGAACTACCTCATAGATAGTTGAGTTTTGTTTAATGACCAATGCCCTCACTAGAAGTAAGATGTTGCATAGACCACTTTTTGTCTTAGGGAAATTCGTGATTGGAATTAACCACTTAAAAGTCTTTACGAGTGTGGAAGTAAGCTATCTTTTGAGTCAATTCCTATCTAAGATAGCCTTTAATGAATGTTAATATCTTGCTTATAGGCTTTGCTATATTTGACAATGAGAAAAACAAGATTTGAGCTATATTTTAATCATTTTTACCACTCTTTCTTAACTCAAATAGCTACTCTCATCTTTAGAGTAGTGACCAACCCTTGTAAACCCTTAAATCTTTCCTTCAAAACCTCCTAATATTTCGATATGTGAGGCCTCTTTCCAGGGGCGGATCTAGCCTATAAAATAATTGGGTGCAAAATTGTAAAAGGGGAGAATTGAACCCATGACCTCAAAAATTAATAGGTGCATCACAAACCATTTTGCCACTTTAACATCATTGTATAGTGAAAACAAACATGTATTTATATTTTAGTGGGTGCACTTGCACTCACAACCTCCACCATGCATCCGCCCCTGCCTCTTTTGGAAAGTGCACACACAGGCAAAATCCCGAGTGAATTGAAGTTGAACGACAAAGAGGACACTTCCTTAGAGTTAGCCTCACTTTAAGGCTAACTAGAGTTAGAAGAGGGGAAAATCTTTGTGGTTTTGGGTATATATGATCCTAGGTTGTTTGAATAAGAAAAAGAAAAAGAAAGAAGGAAATCGAAAAAGATAGAAAAGAGAAGTGAAATAAAAAGGCACTAGAGATTAGTTCTAAGTTTAAACTCTAACCTTTAGATATTTTTTCGATTTCTCATATAGTATATTGAGAGGAAAGACACTCCCCAGACGTAGCAGTTCGAGATCGTGAACTAGGTAAACAATATTTGTATCTTTAGTTCAGTGAATTACCAAATAGATCGGGATGAGATTTAAGAACTAAATCTCCAACAGAGGTATCTAGAGTCGTCTGGATCTTAGATACCTAGGGCTCAGGTACCTGGGTACTTTGACTCGGCTGCTAAGGTATCCAAAGCCGTTTAGGCCTCAGGTACCTGGACCTCAGGTACTTGGGCTTCGACAACATAATCTCTAGACTTCAATGTTTTTACTGGACCTTGAAGGGGGTGATATTTGGGTCTGACAGTGTAGTTGTGCAAGATGGGATTCGTAAACACCAAAATTGAGTTTGGTTTTAGAGGTAAAATAAAAATATGAAGAATATCTCTACCTATACATATTGTGTGTGCTCTTCTCTTTTTGCGTATATTTATATACTTACTCGATGGTTCTCCGCGCAATGCACGGACAAATTATCGTCAAAATGTTAATAATTTATTTGATATATTATAACAAATGATTTTGTTTTGGTCAGGATATAATTATTGATTATGACTTTAACAAAATTTACTAACGTGTTTTTTTAATATACATCATTATTCTCTATAGTTCTCATTGTAGAAATTTATTGATAATTAGAATAGATGAATGTTAAAATATACAGATTCGTTATAAATTGTACTTTAAAACTTGAAATGTTTTGTAAATTATAAGGAAAATTTTGTATCCTTCAAACTAAATATTTTTATAATAAAATTTAGTACAAAATTATATTTATGGAAATCATTTAAATATAATTTGAGAAAAATATGAAATTATATATATGGCGTAAAATATACATCAAATGGAAATAATATTTTATAAAAATCATGTCACAATTTTTTAGATAAAAATTTATTATAATGATGACATGGAGCGAACTAAATACTCAACTAATGTATAGAAAAAATTTGTTGTTGTGTTTTTCTGGTATACATGATTATTCTCTGTAATTTTATCTGGTTAAAAGCTAATTTGGTGAAGACATGTGTCAAGTTAACTTACATCTAGAGGATAATTAAAAGAAATATTAAAAATATAATTATGACTTTAATGTTTGGTTGACAAAAAGAAAATATAATTATGATTATAACTAATCAAATTTTATGTCATATTTTTTGTTGAAATTCATCATGATAAAGATATGTGACAAACTCACTTCATAATAAATTTATTATATTTTATTCAACTATTTGACAAAAAATGTATTTTATTAACTTTTTTTATATTATTAGTTCTATTATTATAATTTTTTTACTAAATACGTATATGACATACTTTTGAGATCTAACTACTAAATGTTTTTGGCAACAACTAATTTTATTCAAAAAATTTAGGTTGTCATGTCAAAATTTCCAGTTCCAATCAAATTAATTTAAAACCAATTAAATTACGCTAAGTTGTCATGTCATAATTTATTTGTTAAAAACAGTTGTGATGATGACATGTGACAAACTTACTTCTTAATTAATGTATATGGGATCATTTTTTATTAAATACACCAGTCAAATTACGGTAAGTTGTCATGTCATAATTTATTTGTTAAAAACAGTTGTAGTGATGACATACAGCAAATTTATTTGTTATTTAATATATAGGGGATAGGAGATTTTTTTCTTCATTCTTATATCTAATCCAAAACTGAAAAACTAATACAAGACGTAGATTCTTGTGTCAACAAATACATAGAGAATCAAAACTTCAGAAAAAATTACTACAAGATTAATTAAATTCATTTGCTAAAAATGATACAAAATAACCTTTCGCCATATACAACCGCCGTCGGCGATAGAATTTCAACTTCAACGGCGATCTGACTTTGTAAAGCTCTAGATCTGGAGGAAACTGACGGTCGGCGTTTTCTCCTAAGCCGCCGTTGGTTTTTGTGACTATTCTCGGCGATTTAGCTTTTAGGTTTCTTCCTTTTTCAGTAGTGTCTCACAGCTAAAATCTCTGTGTTTCTTGAGCATCTTCCCCTTGGCTTTTAAGATAGTAGTCGGAAGCTGTTGGTTAGGGACGAGGTTCGTGAGATGAGGGTGAATCAGTTCTTCGTTTGTCCGATCTCAACGGTTACTCTTCCGAAGATGTAGGGGTTTGGGTAGAAGTAGGTGTGGATTGGTCGATGAGCTTCTCAATGGTCGTAGGCGGGTTAAGCTTGTCGTCTCTAGTTTGTGGTGCTGGAGGGATTTCATCTATCCGGCGTGATGCTTGTGGCTCATGGTACTTAACCTGACCCATTCTCTTCTGCTCTATGCTTGTAGATTCATATAGGTTGCTGGTTTTTAGTTTGTCTTTATTAGTTTTAGTTTGGGTAGTAGTATGGTTTTTAGTTAGATATGGTTTCAAGGGTGGAACAATTGTGTGTTGCTTGGTGCTTTGTTCGTTGGTTCGACTTAGTGGAATTTGAGTTGAGTGAGAGGTGCCCTCCTCCTATTAGTTAGGATCTACGGTTTGCTTGGTGAAGCTGTTTCCGGATTCTCAGTAAGGAGGTGCGTAGAGCTACTAGCCTTTGGTCGTCGTCTTCCTCGTGGTACCTTTAAGGTGTCTATGCTCGTCGGCCTGGTTGTTTTCTCACCGGTGTTACTCGTGGCTCATTGTCTGTCAGTGAGCAATATAACGAGTACCGTTTGGAGATCCTTCCTAATAATTATGGCTTATGAAGCTCAACTCCACTACTCCTCCTTCAATTCCATTTTCCTCTAAGTTCGTTCTTATCTTTAAATTTCAATTTGTTCTTCGCCTTGGCGTCTTCATTTTGTGTTGTTTTTTTCTTGTTATATCTTTGTGTATGTTTAGTTTTGGGGGTATCTTTTTGTTGTAGTTCGGATTATGTGCTAATCCGCTCTTGGCTCCAGAAGTCTCCCTTTAGACTTGCCGGCTCTTGGCTCCGGAAAGACGTTGTTCTTTGCCGGCTTTGTATGAAAACTTTTACCGTTTCTTTTAATAAAATCTCTAGATGGAAAAAAAAGACGTAGATTCTTGTGTTAGGTATTAGAATTTGTGATCGACTTGTCTTTGTCCTGTCTTAGATCAAGATGATCAGTAGCTTAATGCAAAAAAATCTACAACATATATATAACTATACAAGGATGTGTTCTTTTCTGTTGACTAGAAGCGTATTCTTTTTGTGTTGGTTTTGTTGTCTTGTACCGTCTTAACACAAAAATTACTTTTAATTTGGTCATTTGAAGTTGGTCTAATCAATAATTAGAGCCAACATTATGGTTCTATTAATCAAAATTTTCACTATAGGTTCCCTTTAGTGGTAATTGTAAAGTTATAAGTATTGAGATGGTCCATTTTTTTACTTTCTTCTGCTTAAATGGTGCATTTGCTTATATATGAATTTCAGAACAAAATGGTGAGAGGGTCTAAGATGCAAAACTATTCAGGGTTTTGTAATGATTTTGTGGAACATGTGCTTTCGTAGAATGGAGATCTCCACTTGGCAGATTCTATGGAGAGGAGTTTCTAGAGCACGTAAAGTGATTTTTTGTTCTATGTTTGATTCTACCTCAAATCTTGTTTTCTAAAAGTAGAGTTGTTCATTTTTCCTTGAATCCATCTCATGGGTCTACTTGGTTTACAATGTTTACCAATGTGATAACTGAGAAATACAAGTTATAAACCTCTTACGATTTAAGCTTGTTTGCCTTTTTTTCACCATACATGAATCTCCATGGAAGTTTGTTAGAGAGAAATCAGAATTGGAGAAAATAATAAAACTTCATTCAAGAGTAAAACGTGATACAGAGAAGACTTAAATACTAAGATCACTAAACCAAAGTAATAACCGGACTGTACAAACAATTAAACCAAATGTAAACCAACTCATATCTACTCTAAAACTCCCCCTCAAGATGTAAAGCTCCATCTGGATTTTAGATCATAGTGATTAACCGAAATCACAAAGTCCTCTGGTGGTCTTGCTAAAGAGCAATAAAGAAGTTCAAGGATTGACCTTAACCAACCAGAATGAGACACACTCCTAGGTGTATAGACTCCAATATGAGGACCAGAGATTGCCTGCATATTTGAGAAGTGATGTTCCCATTTGTTATTGTAGACTCCTCTTTGTCCTTGTAGAAAGGTTTTAAAAATGTCATCAAGCAAAATCCATTGTTGACATGATTGTAAAATACACTCATAATAACAAACTGAAGTTTCAAAACCATCAATCATCTTGTCGTACAATGGCCATATCTCTCCCTGACTTAGTGCATATTCTGGTGAAACAACTCTTGAACAACAATCCAGAAAACTAAGACCAATTTCAGAAGAACATTCTTGAGACGAGCAATATCTCCAGAACGCAACACAGACTAAACACGCTGATATGGTACATCAAGTCTATACTCGCAAAAGGAAGAAGGGTAAAGACCAACAACAGCAGGGAGAAACAGAGCAAGTCAACATATCTGTTGACTCAGAAGAATGAAAGACTGGTTTTCTCTCAGAGGCTTTGAGTATTGGCAGCCCCAGACCTATTACTATAAATAAGACCTTAGCGTAATATCTACAGCCATGTTTTGATTAATTGATAGTGTGTGCTCTGGAGGTGATGTGCCTCAGAGGTGATCAATGTTGATCAATATTGAGAGGGATGTCTAAGTAGTGGGTAGAGAAGATCCATTGTCTTAGAACCTCTATCTATCTTGTAATCGGAGCATATATCTTATTATCAAATACGTTTATCATCTGTATCTGTTCTATTAGCCAATCTCTTGTTAAGAACTTAACAAATTGGTGCATGACTCGTTCGATCTTTGCAATGGGATCTACATCAGAATCAGTGCTTTTTGGTCATGATTTTCATGGGTCGGTGGTTGAGTTGTCAAACGAAATCAAAGCGATTCAACAAAACAATGATCAGCTTGCGAAAACTTGTAGAGAGCTAGATCAACGTCTTACTGATTCATCGGCGGCGTTAGATCATCGTTTGTTGACCATGGAAGGTAGATTTGAGAAGAATATGGCTAATATCACGTATACTTTGCAGCATATTCAAAATCTGTTGTACCAGGATAAAGGGAAAGGAAAAGCTGTGGTTGATTCTTCACATGATAAGTTTGATCCTCACTCTATTACGCCTGGCCAGCAGCATGTGGGATCTAGAACCGATCTAGGTTTACACGCGATGTTGGAGACCAGAGAACAACGATTGCGGAAGGTTGAGATGCCTTTGTTTGATGGATCTAAGCTGTATGGGTGGGTTTCTCGTGCTGAGTTATTTTTCAGGACTGGTCATTTTTCGGATATGGATAGGTTGCGTATGGTGGCGACAAGCTTGGAGGGTCCGGCCATGAATTGGTTCATGAATGAAGAGGATACATCTCCTTTTTCTTCTTATCGAGATTTTCTCCAGAGAATGTTAAAAAGGTTTACAGAGACAATTGCTGAGGGACCTGGGAAGCGTCTGTTCAGTATCAAGCAGACTGGTTTTATCATGGATTACATCACTGAGTTTGAAGAACTCACAGCTTTGGTACCTGATATGACGGAGAAGCATAAGATTGATGTTTTTTACAATGGTTTGAAACCTGAGATGCAGGAAATTGTGAAGATAAAAGCTCCTATTACGTTGGCTGATCATAAAGAGGCGGTGATGAAAATGGATTCCAGCAGGCTGTGTAAGGCTTTAAGTGATGATAGACCTTGGAATCAGGATGTCAATAAGGAAAGTTATGGCAGAAAACAGTACTCTCCAACATATTGGAAGAACAATCACTCTGTTTCTTCTCCGAAATTAATTGCCCCTTCTTCATCTCAACCGGGTTTGGTTAAAGAATACCAACATAAACCAGGTGATACCAATTACAAACCCTTTCCTCGTCCCAAGTGGAATTGTACGAGTGCTGAGCTCAATGAGAAGAGGAGGAAAGGCATCTGTTTTCGTTGTGATGGTCCTTGGAGTCGTGGCCATGAATGTCCGAATCGTGAGTTACAAGTATTGACTGTCATCAATGGTTTTGAATTGGCAGTGATTGACGACAATCTGGTTGAGGGTCCAGAGGAACAAGAAGCTTTTGAGACACAGTTGATGGAAATATCTCTCAATGCTTTCTTGGGAGTGGATTTTGTATCTACCACAAAGATGAGAGGTTTTGTGGGTAAGACGAGGTTGTGGTCATGCTTGACAGTGGGGCAACTCACAATTTTCTCACCCCAAAACTAATTACAAGAGCGGGTCTTCGAGTTCAGTCAGATCGTGGGTTTCAGGTAAGATTGGGTAATGGTCTGCAAGTTGAGGGGTCTGGTGTTTGTCGCAAGGTTGGTTTTCACATTCAGGGTCTACAATTTTATGCTGATTTTGTGTCCTTAGAGCTGGGGGGTGCTGATATGATATTGGGTATTCAGTGGTTACGAACATTGGGCAAGTGCATCATGGACTGGGAGAATCACGAGCTGAGTTTCACTTATAAAGCTAAGTTGGTTACATTGAAAGGCAATCTTTCCTTACTGTCTCCGGCTTTGTCTTTGCAGTTTTTACAACTGTCCTTGGGAATTCAGCATCACGGTACCTTCTTGGAATTTAATAACTCAGAACAAGTCCACCAGTTAAGCCAACCAATTGCTCCATCAGTTGCGCAGTTGCTGTTACAGTTCGCATGTGTGTTTCAGACACCTCAGGGATTACTTCCGATACGTGGTTATGAGCATGTCATCTCTTTAAAACCAGGAGTGTCGGCAATAGCAGTTAAACCTTATCGCTATCCACAGGCCCGCCAGGAAGTTATTGAGCAGATGGTGACTAGTTATTTGGAGACAGGTATTGTTCACGAAAGCCATAGCCCTTTCTCTAGCCCGGTGTTATTGGTACCAAAGAAGGATCAATCTTGGAGGATGTGTGTTGATTTTCGAGCGTTAAATCAAGCTACAATCCCTTATAAGTATCCAATACCAGTTATTGATCAACTTTTGGATGAGTTAAATGGAGCTTGTATTTTCTCTAAGCTGGATTTGAAGTCGGGTTACCACCAAATAAGGATGAAAGAGGAAGACATTGAAAAAACAGCTTTTCGTACTCATCAAGGCCATTATGAGTTTTTGGTAATGCCTTTTGGCTTAACAAATGCACCAGCAACTTTTCAAAGCCTCATGAATTCAAGCCTTTCCTTCGTCGCTTTGTCTTGGTGTTTTTTGATGATGTATTAGTGTACAGCTCTTCTTTAGAGGAACATGTTCGTCATCTTGAAGTGGTACTAAAGGTTTTTCAGGAGAATTTCTTGTTTGCTAATCAAGGAAAGTGTCATTTTGCTCAGTCGCAAATCGAATATTTGGGACATATCATTACTAGTGAGGGGGTGGCTATCGATGAGTCCAAAACTGAGGCTATGAAAAATTGGCCCACGCCATCAAATATTAAAGGTTTGAGAGGGTTTTTGGGTCTCACAGGGTAGTACCGGCGTTTTGTGAAAGGGTATGGGATCATGGCAAAGCCTCTCACTGATTTGTTGAAGAAGGATGCTTTTGTATGGTCTCCGCATGCTCAGTTGGCTTTTGATAGGTTGAAAGCAGCTATGATGACTACACCTGTGCTTAAGCTGCCTGATTTTTCAGCACCTTTTGTAGTGGAAACGGATGCCTCTGGTGTTGGAGTCGGGGCTGTTCTTATGCAGAACAAACAGCCAGTGGCATTCTTTAGTCATGGCTTAACTCCTAGAGAGCAACTTAAGTCAATTTACGAAAGAGAATTGATGGCAATTGTCATGGCAGTCTTGAAGTGGAAACATTATCTCCTGTGTAGGAAGTTTGTGGTTCATACGGATCAAAGGAGCTTGAAGTATTTATTGGAACAAAGGGAAGTGTCACTTGAGTATCAAAAGTGGCTCTCTAAATTGCTCAGCTTTCACTTTGAGATTATTTACAAGCCAGGGGTTGAGAATAAAGCTGCTGATGGGTTATCTCGGATGATGAGTTCTTCTACGGAAGAGGTGCAGAATACTTTATTTACTTTGGTCATTCCCAAGTCACTTCAGATTCAGGATGTGTATGCTGAGATTGATCAGGACAATGATCTTACGGAATTAAAGCAGCAGATTACAGCAGGATCTAATACCAATGGTGCCTTTACTATCGTAGAAGACAGAATTAGGTACAAAAACAGGTTGATGATTCCTGCTAAGTCTGTTTTTATTCCATTAATTCTCCACGAATGCCATGATAGTGTTATGGGAGGACATTCTGGTATCCATAAGACTCTTAAAAGGATCCAGCTTATGTTCCATTGGGTAGATATGAAAGAGGATGTGAAGAAGTATGTTGCAGAGTGATGCAACCCTGGATCTCTGAAACTAGAAAACAGAACCTTTCGGAAC
>OVAN01012329.1:368-14222 GCA_900406275.1 Anastatica hierochuntica | reverse complement strand
TTCAATCCATCAAGTTTGTATATAATAAGAAAATAGACAACAAAGTGACACGATCTTTACCTGGTGATGTTGAAGCTTGCGCAAAAGTTCGATATCATTATTGGGCATTCTCCCTTCTCGTAGTATTATGTGAATTTTGTTAAGCATTCTTTAAATAATTCTGGAAAATTATAGAATCTGTTAAACATTAAAAACCTTGAAAAACAAAAATGGAGACTTACATCATCATCATCATCATCATCATCATCATCATCATCATCATCATCATCATCAAAACTTCCTCATTCTCTCCTCCATCTCCTTTAACAATGGCGTCTAACCTACCATGCACTCCTTTTCCTTGATGCATTGTCTCTGGTACTTGTTGACTACCCATCTAGCTTCAGTTTGTTCCATTACTGATCTCATCTAAGTACTTCTCAACATGGTTCAAATACCAAGTTCTTCCATCTCCCTTAGGCCATCTTCTGAGTTCACTCGCTGCTCTGCTTAACATCTCCTTTCTCTCTTGTTTTGTCTTCTTTTTTTTCGATTTCTCGAGCGATTAAGGTGTAATTCTTCTTCTGGGGCTATGTGTAGGCTTACTTGGGGATAAAGAAACCAATTTGAGATATGTAGTTAAAGTTGATCTGTTTTTCATATGATGATGGTTGAATGATGAGCCTGCTCTTCCTTCACTCATCCTTGAAACTCATTAATTTTCCGATTGGTGGCTGTTAAATTATGTTGATGTTGGTTTCTCCTGTCAGAGAGTTCTAAGTATGACCTATTTGTAACATTTTAGTGAATAAATTGCTTGATCAAGAAGGTGTAACTACTTGTGTCTCAATTAAAATTTACGTACCTTGGAGATTTGGGCAAGCTTTCAGCAGCTAAAGCCTCTAACAAAGCTTGAGATGCAGCACAAATAGCCCTATCCCTAAGCCTCAGAATTTCCTATCGAATTTGCGAGTTTATTCTCTTTCAAATCGATTATGAATTTGATTGATCAAAAGCTATTAAATATTACCTTTCCTAGATCCACTATTTTACTTCTCCACTATCATTCCATAGCTTCGTGTAGAAGAAGACGAAGTCTGAGTGAGCATCGAATAAACCAAATGTCAGACAATGTTGTAGGAGATGTTCTTTGCTAAAAAGTCAATTTTATAAAACTTACAGCATAAGAACTTTGAGCTCATGAAGCATGCGACTTGATTTCATGATCATGATTCTTCATCATGGATGGATATAGTGACTCTCTTCTCTTTATATTATTATCACCCAAATCTATTATCACAAGTACAATCATAAGTCATGCTCGTAAAAAATCACATAAGTCATGCTCGTAAAATATCACATGATCAACATGTAACCACTTTTATGTGCAATATATATGATTCTGAATGCATACTATTGTTTCATTTCAAAAAAAAGATAACAAATCACGATCTTGTCCATTTCAAAGTTGACATTTTGATTGTAGGGCATACACTAAATCACTTTAAGACATACACACACATAAATCAGATTCTTGATTAAAGTTAGGATTGTTCTATTGTTAGGTTTAAAACCTGTAACGGAACTGCGTCCATGTCGGCTCTGAGTCTGAAAACGGGGTTCGAACCGGTTCTCATCCAAGCCAAGCCACGATGCCACAACCGATTTTTAGACCAATGCAATATGTTCTTGTTATTGTGGTGCCTAAACCATAGGTATTAAAACCACCCTGTTATTTTGATATCTTAAACCCCCGAGTTCATTTTAGTAAAGTGGAAATCGTAGAAGCTTAATCAGGAGAAAGGCAAATGAACCTCAGAAGATTCGTAACATTAGAGTTCGAACATTACTTTGATCTGAGAAGAGCATGATTTAAAGGTTAAAAAAACCAATACTTCCCAATTTCTTAAAAAGCTTCATAGTTAAACCTAGAAGACTCACTTTGGAGCTGGGTAACGATAGTAGAAAAACCCTTTCCCATCAATCCTCATCACTTAATGGCTACCAATCGAGCAAAGCCCAAAAGCCAAGTACTTAGCATCATGACATCCTCAATGGTAGACAAACTGTTTAAAGAAATTGTTCCGTCATCATTAAAGTAAGATCTCCACGGTAGAATCCAAATAATCCTGGAAGAAAACCAGGTTTTCAGAAATCAAAAATATTTGGGTATTATAACAGATATCATTTTTGTTTTAAAAAAATGACACCTCTGCTTTTCAAATCACCTGAATGAGAAGCACAATTTGGACTTGAAGACCTCTATTATGGAAGTAAAATTAATTGTTCCTTGCATTGAGGGTGTATCGAGGATGGGAGAAGAAGGTTGATGCGAAATGCATGATCCTTGGCTTGCTGGGAGAATCTGTGTAAGTGGAATTAAGGCGAGCTTTCAGATTGCGGCAGGCCGGAGAACGCCATTGATATTGAAAATCTCAGATTTTGTATTGAGACGTCTTTGCGAAAAGAAGGATAATGAGAAGAGTGTACATGATAGAAAAGGAAGTGACGGGATTCATAGTCTCACAGCCTCAGGTCGTTGTCGCTTTTATAACTCTGTGTACGCGCTAAGGAGGAAGACTAAACGATAAGATTATCATAAAGATTTGAAGCTTTGCGTTACACTGGAATTTGGAAAAGCAATCAATATTACAAATAACAGAAAGTACTGATTTTCTAAGGGTAATAGTAAATGTTTTTGATTGTGTGTAGTTGAGATGACGTGTAAACTGATGGAGAAAAGTTTAATTGATGATGTGGAGGGTTTTAGGACCCACTATTAGCCCCTTTTATATATTTAGATGCATAAAATATAACTTTACGTAAAATTATCTAGTTGTTGACACGATGATTGTTTTACATGTTATATACAAAAATGGTGCATCTAAACTACTTTGGGAATATCGTCATTTTGTTGTCTTAGCATTCAGCAAATTAGAAATAGGAAAAAGACGGTAAAATATATCTTATTATAATATATTTTATATATAAAGTTGAGTGCAGTTAACGTGAGTACGATACGGATGATAATTACAACTCATCTGATTTTGACGTGTGTTATTGTTAGTTAATATTGTGATATGTGTCATTCTAAAAATAAAAACTAATATAAAATTTTCTATTCTTAATTATTTATTTTTTAAAGAATATAAAATAACAATGATGGAAAAGTAATAGTTTATTTTAAAATGATAACTATATAATTAAATGAAAAAGTTGTTAAACCGTAAAATAAAAACTATAAAATACACATAAACTTTATAGTGTATAACATTAAAAAAAAGTAATGATCTAATATACGTATTTCATAATAACTTTTATATAATATATAAAGTTAATTTTAAATTTTAAAATTTTCACATTTTAATTTTTTTTTCACTCGATTCATCATAAAAGAATTATTCAACATATAAGAATAAGTAAGGCTCAAAATATATGTTTCACAATGATCGACGTTTATTTAGTATAAAATATATAAGGCAAAAAGAGGATGACAACGAGGTAACATGCAAAAAAACTCCAAAATAGTTGGTGATGAATTGAGTAGATGGATGTCCTAAATAAGAATGTCACGTGAATAGGAGACTTAAAACATGAACAGTATAGAAATCCGAGAATAATTAAGCCGTCTGTCACTCATACACTTCTTCATTTGCTTTACCGTTGAAAAGTGTTTCCTCTGTGTTGAGATCTTTCACCTGAAATATAGATGGACATAATCGGACCATAAAATTATTAGACTTGCATAACTTGTTGACAAAAATAAGATTCTTCTTCATTTGTGGAACACAAAGATTATTATTAAAGGTAAGGGGACGAGAAATAAGAAGGTAGAGAAAAGAAATTCGTATGAGTGATATTGAGACCAGTGCCATTTTTTATGAATACATCCTCTCCTCCTTGGTACGGGAAATGTAGTGAAAGAGTGCTTAGGTCCGATACCACATGGTGGGATGCAACTAAGACGCGGTCTTGAATGGTGTGTAAGTCGTGTGATGGGCTTGTGGAGTCTAGTGAGATGGTGGAATCGGCAACTGATGAGTTGGCCACGTGGTGTTCGGATTACTGGTGAGAGGCTGTAACCTGAGACAAAAACTGTGAACACAAATTTGGCATTTGCCCAAATAAGGTCTTGAGTTACGTTAACTCCTCGATTATATCCACGATAGATGGAACGAGTGTTGGAAGGAGGAACATGCGAAAGGTTGAGAGTGATTGGTATGGATGCTCATGTGGCTTCAGTGGTGAGTGAGAGAGCATTTTCTCAGTTCAAAAGTTTTTTTGTGCAATTCCTCCAGCGACATAGGAAGGTCTCTCCCATTCACCATCTCCACGTTGGCACCAAACTCATCACCAAGCATTTTGGTGATGATATCAAAGAGATCCTCATGTTCAACCAGAGCTCTGAGTAGCGCTAGTTGATCGGCTTTAGTGATGATGTTCTGCATATACTCTGCAACAGATAGGTTTCCTTTGAACACATGTTTGAGCTGCTTGATATGTTCTCCGGACGGCATCATGCACTTATTAGCAAGGGTATACCAAATCTCAAGGGTTGTGGTTGGAAGAGCCACCACTGGCTTAATCAGAAGAGTGAGACTACCGAGAACGACACTATATAGCATCTTGTCATGGCGTTTCCAGTAAACTATACAAGATTTGAATTTGCTTTTTCATTGATAGTGGCAGCAGGTATTGCGGCAATGTCATCGACAAACACATGAAGTTCGTATGCCTCAAGGGATGCACGAACTTAGACCTTCCAAGTGAGGTAGTTAGATAATGATAATTTGGTGATGTCAGACATATTCACCAAGATTAGAGGGGTTTTAAGATCATTGTTTTTAAAGATGGGATCAATTTTAGATGTTATAGAGGATGCATAATCATGAAAGGAGTAGTCCGGAGACAGCGACGCCTGATCATAGATCTTCTGCGGTGGTTGTCACCTCCATACCAGAATCAACCCGACAAGGATGAGGGATAGAATCGCAAAACTTCGATTACAAACAAGGCCATATATAAATTTAGGAGATTGAATTGGACTCTCCGAATTTTCATAGATATTCGATTAGATTATGCAACTTTTCGAAACCAGAAGCCTAAAAACTCAGAATTGGGAAAAAAGAAAAACATACCCGAAAGAAAGAAGCAGAAGTTTGACATTCTAGTTTTTTTTTAATTATGGAGAAACAAGTAATAATGCACAAAGATATATTTTAAAGAATCGTAGAAGGTTGATTAAAAATCCTCTCAGGAACTTTTACCGAGATATTTTCCAAAGAAGGCCTCCTTTTCAAAGTTCCTAAATGGTGTTAAATTCGAGATTGTCTCAACCACTTTTCTTTACTATTTTTAGAAGTTTTTCTTAACTCTCCTACCCCATTCATCTTTCCAGCGACTTTTCCGAGATTCAACCGTTCTTCCTAATTTCTTCCGTTAGATTCACAGTCCCCATGCTCTGCTGATTTTGACAAGCTAAGCTACTACTGAATCGGAGTTCTGGCGCCCGAGCGGAATGAAGGAAACACAACCCCCTGTTTACAAAGTCGACGCCTTCTCTATCACCATGAACACTAGAACTAAGAAACCTGGAACTACTTCGATTGGAAGAATTAACTCATCTTGTCACTAAGACAAGAAAGAACCTTACTTTGACAAGCAAATACACTTCATCACCCAAGGGTGAAAGATCTTTATTTCATAAAGTGTTCCCACAACTAACCCTTCATACACTCAGCTTTGCTGATGTTTTCCCTTTCAGGACTTGATAATGAGTATGAGATTCTCGACTACTGAGAAAGGCAAAGGAATAACACCTCAGTATGAATCACCACCACGTAGAGCACGTGTCCGGGTGCAAGCTCCAGACAATGAGGAACTCTTCAAAAAACATGCTCTCACACTAATTGGCAGGGTCACAAACCCAAGAGCTCAACGCATTTTGCCCGTCATTCCCTTCCTGGCTAACCACTGGAAGACGACATCCATACCACTGGGAGCTGACCAAGGCAAGGGGTTGTTTCGATTTTAATTTGTGACAGAGGAGGACCTCCAAATGGTGCTAGCAAACAGGCCATACCACTACGCCAAATGGATGATTATAATCCAAAGACGGGAACCTACCTTTTCCCCATGCTTCCCATCCCTCATTACTTTTTGGATTAAAGTTCAAGGCATCCAAGTCCACCTTTGAACTAACAACATTTTCCAAAGCATTGGTCAAGACATTGACTACGTTGAGAAAGTGGAAGTCTCTAGCATCTCAGCAAACATGAGTCCATGTCGACGAACTAAAACCTCTTATTAAGTGCATAATAGTGGAGTTTAACAATGGAGAGGAACTTGAAACCACCCTCATTTATGAGAGACTTGAAAAAAAAAATTTCGATTTGCCAATGCCTAGAACACGAAAAAGAAGAGTGCAGTGACAATATTCTACCTGCAGATGAAGGCAGACAACAAAACAAAGAAGAAGAGAAGCAGTTAGCTGAATCCAAGAGCATTGATAAAAGGCAAAATTATCGTAACAACCACACTGATCAACTCCAAAGGAACTCCCAACGATTTAAAGAGGCCTTACGACCTTCATCCTCTGCAATCTCAAAATCAATATCCTCCTCTTACTCTCATCGGGGAACCACCTCTCAAATTAAAGCTAAAGAAACCTATCCGAGAAATTCTCTCAACAGAGATAGCTACCATCAAAGAAGAGAAGCTGTAAACAGAGAAACAAGAAGAAGAAGCCGCATATCATCATCTCGCAGGGATAGGGATCATCCTCACAACTTTACCACTTCTCACAACCTTAATACACATCAACATCGGACCTCCAGGTGGGTGGAAGTGAACAAGAGAAACCACAGACCATATATAAATGGAGAATGGAACAGAGAGGATCATCAGGAACAAACACCTCCTCATAAGACAATCTCTCCCTAACTTGAAAGACTTGAAGGGACAGACGTGCCTGAACCCTCACGAACACGAAGACCGCCCCTGGAAAGAGAGGAAAACTTGGATCAAACAATTATTTTTCCTCTAGCAGCAATGGAAACAGCACTATGTGAACTAAGAGAAGTCATGGTCTAATATGCCAACTGTGCAAATCCAATAGAGAGCGCAACCAGAAAAGAGAGAGTTAGACAACCAGAAGAACAAGGCCAATTTGAGGAGATAGCTGCCCTTATGGTCGCTAAAATCTAGCTCCAAGTCCTGATCAACCTGAGGAAAGGACCCCACTAGATGCTGAGAGAATCCTAGTGGCTTTGAGACTTGCCTAAATCCTGAACCAGAACTAACTCTCGTTGCGCCAAAAAACCTGGTAATCAAAAAAACCAGGACGATCTCCAGGGAAGAAGAAGAACCCCTCCAACCAAAACCCTTTAGCTGCGACTAGCTAAAAAAAATAGGAAGATCAGACAAGTCAAGGCCAAGCCATCCCCAAAAAGAAATTTGGTTCTATCTTAAATCTCTACCTCGAAAGGTCAGCTAAGAGGACAAATTGTTGCAAATCTAGGCATGGGGTCAACACCAGTTCACGACACCACGATGACTCAATCAAATGGAAGCGTGATCCCAAACACAAACGCCAATCAACAACCAACAATCAATCTAATTCCAACAATAATCAAGAGACCGGGGGATTTTCAAGCCCCATTCAGTCCTCTTCCTTAAAGATTTGGAGCTGGAACTGTCAAGGGTTGGGGAATCCCTTGATAGTTCGTCGGCTACGGGATCTTAGAAGAAAAATCGATCCCGATATCTTATTCCACTCGGAGACGAAGAACCCTGAAGATTTTGTGCTCCGAAAACTTCAATGTATGGGCTATGAGAAGTCCAAGATCATACAACCTCATGGTGTTGGGGGAGGAGGGCTAGCCCTCTTATGGGATAATAACATTAATCTTGAAATCCTCTCTCCTTGTGAAAACTTTATCGACACCAAGTTGATGTATGAATCCAAAAGTATTTTTATCACCTTCTTATATGGGGACACAAATAAAGGGAAGAGAAAGCAAACATGGAACCACTTGCTTTCGCTTGCTAGAGCCAGAGAAGTAGTTTGGTTCCTCACGGGGAACTTTAACAATATTATCGATAACTAAAAAAAAATCAGGAGGCCCTGCTTGTGCTGAAGGATCCTTTATAAACTTCAGATCCTTTCTCTCTGAAGGTGACTTTTATGATCTTCCCCATTCAGGTAATTTCTTCTCTTAGAGAGGCAACAAACATAACCACCTTGTAAGATGCCGACTGGACAGAGCTTTAGCGAACAACAAATGGATAGAGCTATTCGCCGCTGCCAGAAGTGAATACATGCACTTTGAAAGTTCCGATCATCGCCTCATTATCACTCACTTTGACCTCACAAGATCAAAAGGAAAAGGACTATTCCGTTATGATCAAAGATTCAACGAAAAAGAAGAGGTCTCTAAACTGATACAAGAGACATGGGATGAAGGGCCCAACTCTATAGTGGGTAGAAGATTATCAAACTGCATATGGGCTTTAATACAATGGAATAGGATCCAACAGAACAATAGCCAACAAAAGATCGTTGAAAGAAAGATTGCTATAGAGGAAGCTATGATAGCTCCGACAAATGATACGGCTCTTCTCGCTAAACTCAATGAAGATCTCCGACAAGCTTACCTGGAAGAAGAAAAATTATGGCGCCAACGCAGCCGCAATCTATGGTTGATGCTAGGAGATAAGAACACGAGCTTTTTCCACGCCGTCTCCAAAAACAGGAAAGCAGGAACAAATTCACTATGATTGAGGATGACGGCGGAAAAGCTTTCTTCTCAGAACCAGAAATTGCAAGAGTCATCGCTAATTACTATCATAAAATCTACACTACCTTAGAAAGTGTGATTGACCCGACAATCTATGATGCACTGAATCCAAAAATTACAGAAGATGAAAACAAATTGCTCATCGCAGACCCAACTTCATGGGAAATCAGAAGTGTTTTATTCTCAATCCACGCCGACAAAGCATCGGGACCTGATGGATTCTCCGCAAGGTTTTTCCGATCTAATAGGGAAGCGATTGGACCTACAATAATAAAAGAAATTCAACAATTCTTATCTTCCGACATTATGAGCAGATCAATCAACAAGACACATATCACACTAATACCTAAAATCCAAAGCCAAAAGAAAGTAGTCGACTACCGCCCCATAGCTCTCTGCGGAGTCTACTAAAAGATAATCTCGAAAATCTTAAGCAAAAGACTCAAGCCTTTGCTAGGAAAGGTTATTGCTGAGAACCAGTCTGCGTTTGTATCCGGACGGGCAATTTCAGATAACGTGTTGATCACTCACGAAGTCTTACATTATCTGAAAACATCCAACGCTAAGAAGCATTGTTCCATGGATGTAAAGACATATATGTCTAAGGCTTTTGACAGGACCGAATGGAGCTTTCTTCAAAAGGATCTCCAAAAAATGGGTTTTCATTCGAAATGGACAAACTGGACTCTGCAATGCTTGAGTACAGTCACATACTCCTTCCTCATCAATGAAGGACCAAAAGGCTTCGTGAGTCCATCTAGGGGCATTTGCCAAGGCGGCCCCCTATCACTATATATCTTCATCATGTGCAGCAAAGTAATGTCGAGTCTCTACCCAAAATCTCCAAGGGATGGTAAGCTCAAAGGACCGAGATTGCAAGGGGAAGCCCATGAGTAAACCATCTACTTTTTGCTAACGACACGATGTTCTTCTACAACACAGACAAAGCTTCAATCGCGGAATTAAATAGAGTAATGAAAGCTTATAAATCAGCTTCTGGACAATCGATCAATCTCAATAAGTCTGCCATTACTTTCTCAAGGAAAGCTCCCGTCGAGTTGAAGATAAGAGTAAGCAGGAGCTAAAAATAGAGAAAGAGGGAGGGGTGGAAAATAGTTTGAACTTCCAGAGCACTTCAGAAGGCGAAAGCGTGATTTATTCACATCTATTGTTGATCGTATTAGGCAATGAGCTTTAAACTGGTCTTCGCAATATCTTTCAAGTGCTGGAAAGATGGTGATGCTAAAAAGCGTACTCTCATCAATGCCAACATACGCAATGACCTGTTTTAAATTGCCAGGATCTCTCTGCAAAAGAATCCAATCGACATTAATCAGATTCTGGTGGGATGTAAATGCATGAAAAAGAGTCTCTCTTGGGTTGCATGGAGAAAACTCACTCGAAATAAGAAAATAGGTGGTCTCAGTTTCAGAGACATACCACGCTTCAACGATGCCCTGTTCGCCAAGCTGAGCTGGCAGCTGATCAAAAACCCAAACAACCTTCTAGCTCGAATATTATTTGGGAAATATTGTACATCTACTCCATTCCTTCATAGTCATTGTTCGAATTCATCCTCACACGGATGGTGTGGTCTGATCATTGGAAAAGAGCTGATTAAGAAGCATTCATGCTGGGAAATTGGTAACTGCGCCAAAACAAAAATTTGGCCCGATGCCTGGCTATCTACCAAAACTCAAGTATTCCCGATAGGTCCAACGAAGGAGGAGCATATCAACCTCAAAGTTGAATCACTACTGGACCAGAGATCACACGATTGGAACCTCGAGAAAATTCGAGAGATAATTCCTTTCCATGAACAGGAAGTGTTGGCCATAAAACCAAGTCGCAGAGGAAAAGAAGATAGATTCATCTGGCTCAGCTCCTCTTCTGGTGAGTACTCAGCAAAATCTGGTTACTACGCAGTTCAAAGCGCAGAACGAGAGCCTCCCCAACCAGCAAGAAACCAAATACACTGGAACGCATACATTTCGAAAATCAACACCACACCAAAACTCAAAAATTTTCTTTGGATGACAACAAGTGGAGCTCTCCCAACTGGAACTAATGTTGTCACACGAGTATCAACAGTCTCCCTGGCGTGCAAAGTGTGTGGAGAACCTAAGACAGGAAGTCACCTTCTCTTCCACTGTTCCTTTGCCCAACAAGTATGGCTATCAGCCCCAATGAGAGTTACTCCTTTCTTCCCAACCCATTTTTCCTTTGCAGAAATATGGAAAGTACTAAAGGGGCTAGATTGCTTACCACCTTCAGTAATTAGTCAAGATCCTCTATCACCATGGATCTGCTGGAACATATGGCTAGCTCGAAACAATAGAGTCCTCAATGACATCCACTATTCACCGGGAGAAACCACTCTAAAAGCTATCATCGATGCTAAAGAATGGATGACAAGTAACAACCTGCGGGGTGAGTAGAAACCACCACAAGAACAATCACCGTCTACCCTAGCCGTGGAAAATATTATCCAATCAGATGCAACATGGAAAGAGGACAAAAGGGTAGCAAGCCTTGGCTGGGTGCTACAAAACAGAGAAAGTATACTCAAGGAATCCCATGTAATGAGCTTAACCAACATCACTTCCCCCTCTTATCGCATAAGGGTTAGCTATTCGTGAAGCACTTGAATTTGCCATTGATAGAGGAATCAAAACCCTTCAGGTTGAATTGGATTCCTTGCAACTCATACGCGCCATCAACTCCAACTCCAATATCATCTCTCTTCACGACATTCTACCAGACATATCATCGGTATCAGTATCTTTCGTTGCTCTACAATTTAATTTCATTCCAAGAACAACAAATGTTACTGCTGACTCTTTTGTAAAACAATCCTTGTATGTCGCTCTCGCGAAAACATCACACATTTGAATGAATGAATGACTTTTCGCACAAAAAGTTTATTTTTAATTAATTTAATAAAATTAAAATTCATGGGTCGTTTTTTGAGTTTGGTTTGATTACTATCCGGTTTCAGATTGGTTTACATGGTTAATATTGTTTGGTAAATAAAATCGGTTAAACCCATGTTGGGTGGAGTTTGAGATTTAGAACTATTATTTCGGGAAGACATACGTTTATAGCTTATATTTTGGGGAGATAGAAGTTTTAAATTTTTTTTAGGAGATATTTAATTAGGGGTGGGAAAAATACCTGAATCTGAAGAACCGAACCAAACCTGATCCGAAAAAGTAGTACCCTACCCGAACCGAAATTAGAAGAAAACCCGAACGGATCCTAAACTTCAAAACCCGAAAAACCGAACCCGACCTGAACCGAAATATTGCGGGTACCAGAAAATATTCGAACTATAATTACGTATTTAAATATACTAATTATCTTTAAATATAATTATATATAACTATCTTTTTTCAAAAGATACTTTATTTATTAAGAATGATCCCCAAACAATATGTTTGATATACATGGAGGTACAAAATAAAATGATTCGAAAGATGTATTTGGTGGGAATCACAATTTTGAAAGGCAATCAGTCACTTGGTTCGACTCACTTCGAACCCATTAAATTTTTGACTCTGTGAACCTTGCTAACCATCCCTAGATATCGCATATCAAATTTTGATGTGGAAAACAAAGTTGTTCGCCGGAAATTAGGTTGTGAATTGAAGTGTTATCGCCTTCAAAAACGACCCGACGATATCTTTTAATCCATATGTGTTGGATAGAGATTAGTAGGGCTTGGAGCTCTGCTTCAATAGCCTCCTGAAAATTATACTCCATAGCGTACCCTGATTCCAAATAAACTCCATCAACATCGCAACAGACCCATCCTGTAGAAGATTGTTGACCATTCTGGAAGCTGGTATCAAAGTTATATTTTATGAAACATGGTGGTGGTTTGGTCCATGAAGAGTTAAATGGAGGATTTTCGGACGAGGGGGACCTTTGGTTCAATGTATTTAAAAATTATGCGGCATCTATAAATATAATTATCTTTACGTATAAATAAATATATTAGTTATCTTTAGATCTAATACTCAAAATAAATATTAAAGTACATGAAATTTTTCAAAACATCCATGAAAATAGCCAAAAATATATGAATATTCTAAAATATCGAAAATGGTTAAAAAAATATTAAATAATAGTTAAAAGTACTAGAAATATCATAAATATTTGAAATATATATCGTTTTTTTATCAAAATAACTGACTCGACCCAATTTTCATGTTAATTTTAGGCATTTGGTCATACATTGTTTAAATTTATGTTGTATATTATTTTATTTTTGAATTTTTGAGGATTTTAGGTATATTAGAATTTTCAAATTTTTTAGTAAAATTTAAGCGGATACCCGAACCCGAACTGAATCCGAGAGAATCCGAACCGAACACGAACCGAAATTTGTAAATACCCGAATGGATCTTAAACTTCTAAACCCGAAAATCCGAAATCCTAATAAACCCGAACCGAACCCGAACAGGTACTCAAATGTCTTAATTTGAACCGTATATGATGTTATATGATAGTTTTGGTAGAAAAATAACACGTTTTTCCTTATAGAAATAAAAATGTTAAAATATATATAGTTTCTTTCAACTGATTTGTGATGGCGCATCTAAAAGCACTTAAAATCTTAATTTATCATTTATGAAAAAAAAATCTATACTCCCACATCTGCCACCGATGTCACTGCTTGGTCATTAGCCGGAAAAATTAAGTATTTAGTCCCTCACACCTGAAACGTTATGAGTATAAAATGAAATGGATTAGCTCAAAAAAAGGAGTAAACAAATGTTGTTAACTTGTCAATGTTAGCCTCTTCCCCCCTCCATTGCTATATATGTTAGGAATGTCCTGAAATCATTTGTACTTTGCTCTAAATAAAGTTATAGTGTCGAGATTTGACACATCATATAATATTAGGGGTTATAATGTTTTGCTAGAGGCCGCTTATAATCTATGGATTATGAATTCGTTGCTAATATTATACGATCCTACAGGGTCACACACCTAAACAAATTGGATCAAAGTATTTATTTTGGGGTTTAGTTATTTTATTTATATGATAAATAAAATAATTATTTTATATTAA
>OVAN01012328.1:0-11374 GCA_900406275.1 Anastatica hierochuntica | reverse complement strand
TCAACTTCCGTTGGCTTAAGAAGAATTGCTCATCTAGGATTCTTTCAGGCATTTAAACATTCACCTTCCAGCAGTTAAATTACCTAAGTTCAAAAAGTAAGTGATCAATTCAATATCATGCATTACGAACAATCATAGATGAAGATCCATTAGATTATATCCCTAATCATGCGATTCTATATCAACAACTCATGAATCCCTATGTGAGAATCCCTAAACCCAACGAACAGACTACTCACTCATAGATAAAGTGAAAACACATATCAAGTTGAGAGACATGATTGAATTAAGCATAAACAAAAGTAATTAGGGTTCCGAAGACTTCTCGATTGAAGAACAAAGAGGCTTCTTCTCCCTAGGTTACAAATCTCTCAAAGCTCTCTAAAACTCTCTAAAAGTGCACAATGAAAGCTAAAAATATGAGCCTAGGTCTTTTTGTTGTAATCCAGTTCGAAATAAGTTCGGTCTGGTTCTTCGTAAGATCGGTCTGGTTCTTCGTAAGATCGGTCCGTNTCTCCCTAGGTTACAAATCTCTCAAAGCTCTCTAAAACTCTCTAAAAGTGCACAATGAAAGCTAAAAATATGAGCCTAGGTCTTTTTGTTGTAATCCAGTTCGAAATAAGTTCGGTCTGGTTCTTCGTAAGATCGGTCTGGTTCTTCGTAAGATCGGTCCGTAGATCGGGACAGGGATCGATCGATCCAGACATGGATCGGTCGATCTGTGTCCAAAATTCTGGGTATTTTCCAGCTTTTCATGAACACTTCCTTCGACGCTTGAAATCCATCCAAAATGCATTCTTTTCGCACATTCAAGCTCGAATCCTGTAAAAACAACAAAGAGCACAAATCCGCGCCAAAAAAATCCGAATACATACTAAAAAACATAAATCTCGTGTAAAAACCATTAATATACTGACACATAAAGCTACTAGACTCTACGGAAGAAGACTCGACTTCACCACTCCGCGTGCCTTACTCCTGATTGCGCAGGAAAATCTATCGGGACAAAGCCTCGATATCCCTTGTCGCATCGCAGAATAACACGGAAGACCCTCCGAATCTTGAGAAGGAAACGGAAGATAACGAAGTCAAGCGAATTTACCTGGACTTTAGCGATCAATCTGATTCCACATATTAAGACGCTGACATACACCAAAGAAGGGTTAAGGGTCACGCAACGCAGAAAGACTCTCAGCTCAGCGAACCCATGACAAAAGAAGAGGAAAATATCTTCTGGGTAGAGCAAGAGATACAGGCCGAGGAGCAGGCCAAAGCCATTCGTAGGACACGCCAACCGTCTCGAAAAAAGACCAGCGACAATCTCGATGAGATTCGCGATCTCCAAGACTACATCACGAAAACAGCGGCAGAGGTTATAGTGGTAAAGTCACAGATCCACCACACGACCAGTGCCGTGCCAGAGATCGATAGGCTCCTTGAAGAGGCTCGAAAAACTCCATTCACTGCTCGCATAACCAACACCAGAGTCTCAGATCTCGGGAAAGTGAAAATCCCAATGTATGACGGAACCTCTGATCCGAAAGCTCACTTGCAGACTTTCCAGATCGCGATGTCGAGTTCCAAATTCAAGGAAGGCGAGAAAGATGCTTGCTTCTGCCACCTTTTCATCGAACATCTCTAAGGAGCGGCCCTTCCAATGGTTTGCCCGTCTAAAACGAAACTCTATCGGAAGTTACCGTTAACTCTCCTCGATATTTCTCCAAAAAATACTCCATGTTTATGGATAGAGAAACTTATGACGTTGATCTATGGAGCCTGTGTCAAGGAGAAGACGAATCTCTTTGAGATTTCATGAACAGGTTCAAGATAGTAATGTCGAGAGTCAGCGGGATCAGTGACAAGGTGGCGGTAGACTCGCTCAGAAAAACCCTCTGGTACAAGTCGAAGTATAGGAAGTGGATAGCTCTTGAAAAACCACGCATTATCCATGATGCGCTTCATAAGGCTACAGACTTCATCATCATCGAAGAAGAGATGAAAGTTCAATGGCAAAAACACAAACCCGCTAAGGCATCCTCGAAAGACTTGATCTCTGAACATAAAGCGAAAAAGATGATCCCTCGTAACGACAAGTATGTCCACCACGAGGGAGAAGACGTTCGGGGGGTGCACAACTACGCTGTCAATTCTCTGTCCGAAAAAGGTAGGACGTCGCGGAACACCTTGACGCGGAACACGTCGTACGACGAGAACGCCTTCTGCGAGTTTCACCAAACAAAAGGTCACTCCACCACGAACTGCAAGGTTCTCGGAGAAAGGTAAATGGCGAAGCTGCTCGCAGGGGAAAATCTCTGACATAACCAGTGTAAAAGACCTCATACGCGTTACAGATCGCCTACTCAGGACCGATAAAGCACCCTCAGGAGACACCATGTCTCAAGGAACTCAAGCGGATGGAAAACGCCGAAGGAGGCCTGACGACAAAGGCAGCGACTCCAATCGCTGCAGAGTGAATATGATCATCGAAGGGTCGCAATACTTTCGCGACACCATCTCATCGATAAAAGCATATCACAAAAGGCTGAGTCAAGTGCAAACTGGCCTACGCCGCTCGACACCGCAAGCAACACCACAAATGACACCATCACTTTCGAGGAATACGTGACTGTCAGAATCGACAAACCCCATAACGATCCTCTCGTGATCGATCTCGTCATAAAAGATCTCGAAGTCGCCAGCGTCCTCATCGACACAGGAAGTACTGTCGATAGCATCTTCCGCGATACCCTCAACAAGATGAACATCAACTTATCCAAGGTCACACCCGCACCGAAACCACTCACGGGTTTCTCAAGAACAACTTCGATGACCCTCGGATCGATCAAACTGCCGATGATGGCCAAGGAGATAATGAAAGTTGTCGATTTTGCGGTCGTCGACCATTATGCAATCTATAACGTGACCATGGGAACACCATGGATAAACTCCATGAGGGCAGTCCCATCGACCTACCACTTGGGCATTAAATTCCCGACTCCCTACGGAATCGCTACAATCTGGATATGCCAAAAACAATCACGACTCTGTTTCGTAGCCGAGCATAAGCTATGACAAGTCACAATGATGCCCATGACAAAACCCAAACGAATGAAGACAACTCAGCCGTCAGCCGAAGACACTTTGGAAAAAGACGCGCCAAAATCGTCAATTCAAGAAACGACTCAGCCCGAAGGAAACATGTAACCTTCCGAGCCCAACATTCCCGACAAAGCAACGCCCTCGCCACCTGAGGGAATCATCGACCCAGCTATAGTCATCGAGACTAAAACGGCTGACGCAACTCTGTCAAACTAGTAATCACTTACGACAACAAATTGAACTAAGAGACGGCTTGATCCTCGAAAGAGGTACGTAGACAGCTCTTCGCAAGAGGAGTTCAGTTGTCCCCCTCTGCAAAATAAGGGGAGACTGGGTGTACGTATACTCATATACTCCCACACTTTATAATCGACACTTTTTGATCCGATTTCAGCAATAAATTTTTATTTTTTTATTTTTTCGTATAACCAAAGAACAGAAAACATACGAGAAAACCTTTCTTAACGAATCTTAACTATAACGTGTTCATCAACACATTCTACCACAGAACGGAAAATTTTTTGGAAAAAGCGAGACGTCGAGTATTTCCAAGAAGCACAATTCTGAACTCGATATAAAACTTCTAAAACAACCGCAAGATTATCAAACGCCTACCGGGAAAAGAACAAGTACTTGTATCAATTTCGCACCCGCCGATTGGCCCCGACGGACGAATTTATCACTCACTTTAACCTGCTCTTCACGAAGAATGAGTTCTCATACATCCGACTAGGATAATAGCGCGCTATAAAAGAAATCTGAAATTTTGATCAGCACTTCCAGACGACTTAGAAATTTTTTTGGAGAGATGCTCGGTTCCCGATTGATTCAAGTCATATAAGCCAAGAACTTATCGTAGACTTCAATATCGAGATGGAATTTGGTTGAAATCGAAACGGGAAACGTAAGCCGGAGTTAGCCACCGCACGCCCTAAAACCGAGAGTAAACCTAGGTCTTACCCTAAACCCAGCACACTGGTCTCAAACATCTCAAGACATAGTATCTAACCAATACGAGATCCGAAAATCTGTGTCGTCGTCTATATTCGTGTTTATAAAAATCCAAAAGACCAAGTCTCTCGAAAACTCGCACCCGAAACAAACAACGAATATAGCGATCCTTCAAGGAATAAAATATGAGACGACAACTCATAATCTGTCTCCATTTTCGCAGCACTACTCATACATTATCAAGTCGAAATGAAAACACCGTTTATTAACACAAAAACCGCAAGATGTTGGGGTTCTGAAGCCACATACGGCCGACCCCAATAGATAGAAAGTGGCTACACTTGGCCAAACCATAACTTAAAGTAGGGAGCATACTCCCTATACTTAACAACATCTCTTATTTACAAATCGTATTTAAAGTAACCAGACATCGAAAAACCGCCAACGCTAAACGGGTTCGATATCAAGTCCACCGCGTCCTCTTCGCCCCGAACGGCGTCCCCAACTTCCTCTGAATCGAGAGAAACGGGAATCGGGGCCCAGTGACCCTGAATACTCTCTTCGATTGACGGGATCGAAGACTCAACATCCTTGCATTTCTTCATGTGGCTGGACATTTTGTCCATCTCAAAGTTGAAGGAGTAATCGAAGATCTGTGTGCGCCATAAAGCACCTGCCGAACCACGGCACACGCAGTACTCTCCGAAGGACTGTTGAGCGTACTTGTACTGGTCGAAGTCCGCCATAAACTGAACTAAACAGTCAGTCATAACCGAGGCGACCTCACGTTTTCCGTGCCTATACGCGTGATGAACCTGTGACGGTTGGTTACACGCCAACTTCTTCTCACGAAGAGAAGCCGCTTCGACCTCCCTTTTCAAGCGGGAGTTCTCTTCTTCGAGTCTCTCGGCCTTGAATCGAGCCGTTTGCGCCTCCAAGTTTCTTGCCCTAAGGGCCTCGTCCATCACGTGGAGACCTTGCAAAAAAAAAGGAATCCTTTAAAAGGTTTGGAGCGATGTCATTTGAGTGAACGAAATAATGTTGTATGCTCAAAAACTAACCCCCATGCATAAACGCGAGGCCTCCGCATATTGCCCCAACTTAGCGAATCCCACATCAGTCGCGGGTTAATGCGTTGGGGCATCAAAATAAGAAAGAAAGGCGTCCAAGTCTGACCCTTCTCCAAAAAGCGACATCAAAGGTTGACTCGGACCGCTTCCGTCTCCGCCGAGGAAATCATGAAACCACGCCCCCTCGGAGGGTCTCCTCGTGTCCTCAGTAACGCCGCCCCCATTAGTAGACGCACGCTCATTCTGGGGAGATCTCACCCTCTCCATGCCAAGAGGCATCTCGTACGGAGTGAAGCCATTCATGGTTGGTTCTAACTCCTCTCCCGAGGTCGCTTCAGGCTGAGTCCGTTTCTCGTGATACGTAACCGCGTAGCTAACTCGTTGCGGGGAAAAGTAGCCTCAGTGGAACAGACCGCCTCGAAGAAGGTCCCTAACGACTCAAGTATCTTTCGAATGCGGGGGAAGGGGATCGAAAACTGCAAAACAAAAGAATTATCAGACATCGACATACGAAAAGAAAACGATCAGAGTATCGAAAGCAATACCCGTAGGACCCCATCTACGCCTAAAGGAAGAAACGTATTAATCCTTGACAAATGCACTGTTTAAACGAACGAAGAAGTATTGCTTGCTCCAATTGTGGAAATTGGATGTAAAAGATCGGATTAGCCACATATTGTTCCTTGGTTTGAGACACTACCGAAGCGGGATACTCGTGGTCTTCAGAGACAAAAACGCCAATAGATAATCGACGCTTAGGTCCATTCCTCATTCTTAATTAAGAACTAAGAGTCCGACAAGATGTTGGAGGTTGGCAGGCGAGAGCTAGCCGATTGATAAGCAATAATGGTCTAAAAACTGAACTATGATTCCCGGAATGGGAAAACATAGTTGACAAAACAACAAATGCGCTTGTAGCATGTAAAGAAGCCATGAGGCGGATAGTTAGCATCCTCACCGAAATTCGGCATCCGAAACTCCACCTTCCCCGGAACTCGGCAGAAATCCCGGATGACAGTGAGGAAAGATTCTCGGCATCCGCTCGGCCTACTGGCGTCCTTTTTGAAGGTTGGTCTCGGCGGGCAATATTAATCGGCCGGTGGAGCTTCGATACCACAAGCAACATGCCAATACTCATCCACTTCCTCGGGATCGACCCAGTGTGGCAAGAATTCAATTTTTTGTACATCGTTGTCTTCCCGAACTTGTAGTCTTTCGGGGTCGAAAATCGACGGTAAAGCGTTTGCGGAAACTCGAGCATTCGAAGCCATAACTCAAAAGAGGAGAGAGAGATGAAAAGGATAAGGAGCTTTACCTTAACGAATTTTTTGAAAATGAGCAAGTGAAAGATTTGGAAAGTTACTCCTCATATTTATAGAAAGAGAAACTTACTATTCATCCTCAGACTTTTTAGCCATCAATTCCGCCTAATTTACCGAATGTGCTTTAAAGTTCGCAAGAACATTCCAAAGATTCTTGCAAACTGGGGGGCTAACTGGTGGGGTCAAAAATGGTCGCGACGAAGTCGGTGTCTAAAAAGTGTAATGAAAACGTTGCCTCTCTTTTGGGAATAAAAATTGCAAGAGGATTATCAATTCTGAAGCTCTTGCAATCTTGTTGATCTCCTCTCAAACAAATGTCAAAGCTCCGCGCCTAGCCAACCATAGCAATCACATCACAAAGTTTAGTCATTCGCAAGCAACTAAACTCGAGAATATCGAAATCAACGTCCGAGACTTCCGAGAGATCACAATAAACAAGTTTCGAAGCGACAAGAAATCACCGTAAACATCGGATAATCGCATCGTTTCACGAGCAAGGTATGGTCGCTGTTGGGCGACTAGATTCTTTCTGAAAGACTAGTCGCCTATGGGCAACTAGACTCTTACAAAAGTCTAGTCGCCCATGGGCGACTAGACTCTTAAAAAAGTCTAGCTGCCCATGGGCGACTAGACACGAGCCATGTCTAGTCGCCCATGGGCGACAAGACTCTTACGAAAGTCTAGTCGCCCATGGGCGACTAGACAGGAGCCACGTCTAGTCACCCATGGGCGACTAAACACGAGCCACGTCTAGTCGCCCATGGGTGACTAGAATCTTACGAAAGTCTTGTCGCCCATGGGTGACTAGACACGAGCCACGTGTAGTCGTTCATGGGAGACTAGACTCTTACGAAAGTCTAATCGCCCATGGGCGACTAGACACGAGCCATGTATAGTCGTCTATCGGCTACTAGACACGAACCTAGTCGCCTATGGGAGACTAGACCCGTGCCAAAATCTAGTTGCCCATGGGTGACTAGACACGGATAACGTCTAGTCGCCCGCGGTTGACTAGACCAAGTCCTCTCGATCATCTTCTCCTTCGAATCTCGGTTCGATATTCTCTTGTTTCGTCTCGATTGGAGTTTTTGTTGAAGTTTCGCGGCAATAATCATAGAGACTTAACGATACGATCGGTCTTATCATTTTGCAAAACCATCACCGTGTAATCATACGATGAACAATTTCTCCGAAAGAAATCAGAAAAATCACTTAGTCACAAAACGGCTCGGAAGGCCAAAACGCGATAAAAGTCCACTTACGATTCTGGAACTAGAATGGGCCCAACTGCGTCAACAATTCACCCGAGTTCCGCGAAAGATAAAAGGAAAATACGATAAAGTCAAAGTCTGGAGATAAATATAGAAAATCGTGAAGATAAGGAATATTTTCGAAAATGAATATTTTCGCGGAAGGATATGCTTAAATCTTGGGCGAAAAAGGAAATGGGATAAACCTACGAAGCCATATAAAAGAGGGGCTAAGGTGAAGAACGAGGGACAAAAAAAATTTATTGACAATTCACACTTAGAGCAATCAAGTTTAATTTTCGTTTTTGTTAGCGAGCTGCGTCTCAACTAGGTTTACAAGTCTTGTGCTGTTAGAACTAGGATACTCGCCGACAGCTCTCGCGACCATGGATTATCACCTGTTGTAACGCTCAACACAGATCCGGTATAAGATCTCTATTGCTCTACTTTGATTTTCGATTCTTTTTACTTTTGATTTCGTCGTCTGTTATTTTGTACTTTGATCTGTCGTTGTTTGGTTTAGTAGAAATCCAATACCTCAAGAAAAGTTAGGGTTTCTTGGCTTTCCTTTGATTATAAAAATCGACAGTGCGAATTTCGGTTCCCACATCGCTCTTGTGGGAACATGTCTTGTCTCTTGTTCAACCAAACCCATTCTCCCTGTTCAAACATAACTTTCTTCCTTATCTTGTTAGCTTGCTTCTCATATTGTTGTGTCTTCTTTTCTAGGTTCCCCTTGACTTTCTGGTGCACCTTCTTGACCATATTTGCCTTTTTAGCTCAATCTAAACTCAAAACTTCAGCTTGAGTAAAGAGGACAAATCCATTGGAGTAAGAGGGTTAAATCCATAGAGAACGTGAAATGAAGACAACTTCATAGCTAAATGAGTGGCTCTGTTATATGCACACTCTACATAAGGTATGCAATCAAACCAGTTCTTCAAAATTTTCTCAACTGAGCACTTAACAACATGGAGAGTGTGTGGTTCACAACTTTAATCTGCTAACACCGTTTGGAGATGACAAGTTCTAAAAAATAAAAGTTTGGTAATCATCTTCTTCCATATAGTCGTCTAGAAAAGGCTGAGAAACTTTGTATCACAGTCTAATACAATTTTCCTAGGGACTCTACAATCTTACAAGTTCAATAAAAAACATATCAACAATTTGAGTAGCATCATTCACTTTTGCACAAGGGATGAAATATGCTATCATAGAGAATTTGTTAACCACTACAAAGATTAAATCCTTATTTCTTATCTTTAGCAATCCTAGCACGAAATCCATCGAATTGTCGATCCAAGGTGTAGTACGAAATGGCAAAGGCATGTAGAGGTCATAAGGATGAGTTCTTGACTTGGCTAGCTTGCAAATGCATCTTGAACAAAATTGCTCCACGATTCTTTTCAGATGAGGCCAAAAGACAAAGTCATTAGAACATCTAGCATCTTATTAACTCCAAAATGCCCCATTAATCCACAACTATGAGCTTCTCTAATCAACAAATCTCGGAGGGAACATTGTGGAATGCGTAACCTCTTCTCTTTGAATAAGAAACCTTTATGCTTGTAAAACTGACCATATGCTCCTTTGTCATAACCTTTGTAAAACTTTCCAAGTTATGGGTTCAGTTCATATTAATCTTTTATTTTCTCAAACCCAAGTACTTTAGCCTCCATTGTAGAAATCACGATGTGTCTTCCTAATAGTTCATCAACTATAATGTTTTCTTTGCGCTTCTTGTATTTGATATGTAGGGAAACATCTAAATAAACTCCAACAACTTAGCATGTCTTCTCTGGATAGCTGTTTGGCCTCTCTTGTGCTTTATTGTCTCATGCTCTGTATGAATAACACAGTCCCTAGCAAGAAGAAAATACCGCTAGGTCTCCATTTTAGTTCTGTTTTCCGTCGTTTCTATGTAGGTAGTTGAGTGTGGTTCCACTTAGTTTCTCACTAAATAATGCACTGGCTTGCCTCCTTTTGTTAGAACAGCTCTGGTGCCCATTCCAGAGGCATCACACTCTACTTCAAAGGTTTTGTCAACGTTTAGTAAAACCAGAACTAGTGGTTGCGTCAAACTCTCTTTTAACTTTTGAAATTCTTGCTCCTGGTCTTTTAACTACAACACTAATAAGAGTGCAATGGTGCTAAAATCCTTAACAAAACAACTATAAAAGCTTGCCAAACCATGAAATCTTCTTACTTGGCTCACACTAGTAGGTGTAGGCACTCTTGTATAGATTTCATCTTCTCTTCATCCACTTGTAGTCCCTATGAGCTAACGGATAAAACCAAAAAATATAAGACGATCAGTGAAAATTGTATATTTTTTGAGGTCTACATAAAGCTTTTCCATACGAATAGCTTTTAAAAGAAGCTATACATGTATAGTATGATATGTTAAGTTGCTGTCATAAATAAGAATATCATAAAAATATACAACAACAAACTAACAGATGTATGCTCTGAAAACTTTGTTCATTTGAAGCATAAAGGTGATGGGTGCATTAGTAAAGCTAAATGGCATCATAAGTCATTCATAGAGACCTTGTTTGGTCTTGAATGTAGTCTTCAACTAATCTCCTTCTTTCATGTGCACCTAATGATATCCACTCTTGAGATCTATGTATGAAAAGATAGTAGCTCCACTAAGCTAATCCAACATGTCACTGTTATGTTGTTGATGGATCTACAGTTCACACACATCCTCGAAGTGCCATCTTTCTTGGGTACTAAAAGAACATGGATTGCACATGGAGTAAGACTTTATCGGACATAACACCTCTTCATGAGATCAGAAACTTATTTTTCAAGCTCCTTAGCTTGTTATGGATTCATTAGGTGAGGTGCTCTGTTTGGTCAGGCAACTTTCGGGATGAAGTCTATTTGGTGTTCAATACCTCAGATTGAAGGTAGTCGTTCAGGTATATCTTCAGGAAACACACCAAGAGCTATGTAACTTCTGTTGGTAAGTTTAAGGCCTTGAAATCTATACTAAAACATATATAAATACTGTGAGTAATACCATTTCTTTAGTTGAAAGCGTCCTATAAATATCACTAGCATTGATAAGCAAATTAGTATTATTTACCTCACTTTACTTACCCATCTAATTTTTTTTTAATTTGATACAGCTCCCATGGGGTGAGAGGAGAAACGTTATATATGTGCTTGTTATGCATAACCGAATAAAAGTTTGTCCTACGATTATGTGTAGTTTCCCAATCAAACTACCATGGTCTACCTAAGAGTAGATTGCTAGCTTGCATTGGAATTTCATCACAAGTCAATTTATTTTGATATCTCCCTAAAAGGAACTAGCACTTGATATGTTATCTTGAGTTCATTCTTATCGTACAACCATCTAATCTTATAAGGATTCGTATGCTTAGTTCTTTTAAGAATGAGTTTATTAACCATGTAGTCACTAACACATTGGTACATGATCCACCACCAATAGTAAAGCTACATACCTTGCCTTTAATGGTGCACCGAGAGTGCATTATGTTTTCTCTTTGTGCTGTCTCTTCTTGTTCAACCATTATACTAATCACACGCCTAGTAACAAGAAGGTCACCTACATCAGGATACTCCATGTCCTTTTGTTGATCAGACATCTCAACATCAATGTCGTCTTGAGACTCATATTCATCAATATCACTGAGTATCATAACTCTTT
>OVAN01012327.1:0-13855 GCA_900406275.1 Anastatica hierochuntica | reverse complement strand
AATCCGTGAACCACGTATCATTGACAGTGAGAATTTCGGTTCCCACAGTCGGTTAATGCGGCCAAGGATCCCACGCATTTTTTAGGGATGGTGATGAACAATTAATGGCGGCACTGGTAAGGTTGGATCAAAACCCCTTATACATGGCGACTTTTCTTAGCTTCTTTTTGATTGCGACGGTCAGCATCTTTTGCTTGTATTTGGAAATATGCTTGTCTGCGTTGAGGTCTTGTCGTATGGTTGTACAGCTGGGAATGAGAGCTTTCTGGGCATGTTGGTGAGTTCGGTTTTCCCTGTGAATGGAGTGTCTGCATAAGAGCTTAAGGCACTTCTTCTTAGAGGAGGTGTGAATCCTAGTAAGCGTGGAATCGTCGACTGAATGGCCTCAAATTGTTTGGATAACATTAGTTCCAGGCGACTGACCTCATCACACTAGCGGGTCAGATTCGTAACTTGTTGACCCTACAATTCCATTTGGTCATCTATGCCACGTATATTATCTTGATTCATTCGGTGGCGTCTGGTGGCCAGGGTTTTCTCTTCCCCTTGGTTATCCTCTAGGGTGGTATCTAGAGCTTGCATCCTGTATACGAGTACACTGAACCTTTGATCTATTGTTTGGTTGGCTGTTAGGGTGTAGTTTGTTTCCATTAGAGTTTGATTCTCAAGCTCAAGATGGTCAAGGCGTTGTGCATCTTCTTGGAGCTTCTTTGAGCAAGCTTCCATCTGCTCCTTGAGGCTTTTGCAACTCTGCTGCCTTGTTTGCACCGGGTCCAATGGGGGTATGATCTCTCCTCAACTGCTCCATCTCTTCGAGTCGTTTTTGTAGAGTTTCCAGCAGAGATCTATTCTCATTGTTGCTTGGGTCAGTCAGTACGGGCGTCATGATCGTGTTCTCGATGTTATCTCGAGCCATCATCACATATCTTTGATTGTATGCTACCTTCGTTCTAGTGCCAAACTATTATGGATGTTTTTTGGGATGTTCTTTGGAAGCACTACAAAACCAAGAGATAACAAAAGGTAGCAAAATAAAGCAAGAGAAATAGGGAAATAGAGAAATTAAGAAGAAACAAATACAATGACGTATTTAGTGTTAGAACTTGTACAAAGGTTGAATCTCTCTTAATATATGTCTAATCTCTAGGGTTTTTTGTGAATACATTGTATGGACCAATAGGTTTAGTATTATAGTGATATATCGATGATTATCCCCTTGGAATTAGGAGAACCGTGTATATCCTTTGATATTTAGGCATATTTCCTTTTCCTTAGGATTTTATTTTCTCGGATTGAATAGTCATCCAGGATCCTGCCCAGAGGCATACTCTCAACTTCATGCTTTTATCGGCGTTCCCCTGATTTTAGTTTAAGGCATGTCATACTTCTTCTGAACAAAGTAATTTCTCAAGGCCAAAAATACTCCCAACACCTATGACCTAGCCTGCAATGTCCAACATGGTGATTACCCCATAGAAATAGTGGGCCGATTGTGACATTTGTCCGAAAAGGTCAAGTGGCCAGTAAAGATACGAACACCACACCACAAAAAAGACTCGTCTAAGTGGTGTGACTTTCATAGCGACCATGCCCATCTGACGGAGGATTGCGTCCAACTAAGGTTCAAAGTAAACGAGCTACTAAGGAAGGGATACTTTTGGGAGTTCCTCTCACACAAAGTCAAGGCCCTCATCTATGAGAAAACTAAACATGATGCGCCTACCAGGGGTAGAACCTGATTTGCCTAGGTTGTATCGCATTATCAACTTCATCACCAGCGGGGATGAAATAAGCGGAGTGACAATCTCCACCTCCAAGCAGAGTGACAATCTCTACCTCTAAGCAGAGTACAAGAGCTGCTGAGGCTCACCAATATATGGAGACAATGGCAATAAACAAAGATTACCCAGATGGCGCTGTAAGCATCAAGGCCAAAACTGACGAGGAAGTGTTGACCCCACACCATGATGACTTGGTGTTATCTTTTAAAGATGTAAATTGCCATACGAATCGCATAATAGTCGACAACATCATCTCTACCAACATACTCTTCCCCAATAACTTTAAAGAACTAGGACTAGAGGAGACCGAAATCACCAAGAAGTCGACTTCCCTAGGTGGATTTAGCGGCAATGTAAAGCAAACTATTGGTTAACTAACTCTACGGTTTATGCAGGTGGAATCAATCACATGACTAGGTTTCTCATCATGGATTACCGTCAGCATACAACGTCAATATGGGAAGACGATGGATACACGACATGGGTGTCGTACCGTCTACTCGGCACCAGACCCTAAAATTCCCAACTCCACGGGGAATAATGGAGATATAAAGAGATCAGGAACGAGCCCTCTCATGCTACCACACGACCCTAAGGACCATAGCTCAGCAACCTAGACCCCATGCGATGGCCATGGAAATCTCTACTGAATCGCGTTGACAAAAAGACAATCCTCGGGCGCCAGTGCCAATTACCAAGTTGGGGGCCAAGGCACAGAGCAGGAAAAATTCATAGTATCATGTTGAAGGTGAAATACGGTAATACGACCCCTAATTAATGGCTTGCAACAGACCATGGGACTTTTACTAGGGGGCTTGACCTCATTTATTTACAGTTTTTTTACGTTTATTGTCCAGTACGCTATGGAAATCTAGAATAAAAATTGATTTTCAGCAAAAGAGTGATTTAGCACCTAGCTATTCTTCTTAAAGAAAATGCGGGTATAAACTATTGCCTCAGAAAAAACCTAGACAGAGCCAAGGGCTATGGACAAGGAAGACCACGAAAACCGAGGTCAAAGATAACCGAGGAAAGTCTGACAATCCGAAAAAAACGAAGCCATAAGCATCACAAATGCAGAAAAGCTCTTAACCTTGGTTCATGAACTGTAGACAAGCTCCTAACTAAGACTAGATGCAATGCATACAAACTATGCGAGTTAGCAAAGCTTTAGGAACATGTGCACCCCTGTCCATCCAAGCATGCAACTCATAAAAATCTTTTAAATCGTACGGTAAAATTACTATTTCCATGTGCCCACAGGCCAATACCACTGATCACGGTCATGTGCCAACCACGCTACGAGCCCGGGCCACATGCTCATGGACTATGTGTCCAAATGGTCAATGTAATCATACATGACCACCAATCCCAGGTGCCCTAGGACCACGCATCCAAACAATTTACACGATCATATATGATCAAATATGGTCAAGTATACCATTTTGTATTTAAGCACTTTTGAGCTCGCGACTCATAAATGTAATAGTATTAAAACCTGGTCACTCAACAACAGAATTTAAATAGTCTATTAATGATGAACTCTTGGTTCTCTAGGGCCATGAGCCCCAAGGCTTAGTTGGACAGTCTATAGATTCGTAAATCTAACGCCTAAAAGGCCATTATTCGCCAGGGCCATGTGCCTGATGGTGAGACATTAAATAGTATATCGATGATGAACCCTTCGTTCTCTAGAGCCATGAGCCCCCATGAATAGGAATTGAGTCTATAGATTCATAATTCTAACGACCAAGAGACCATTGTCCAGCAGGGCTCTGAACCGTGTGGTGAAATAATCAAGATATAGCCTTTCCTATAACAAGCTCATGGTTCTCCAAGGCCATAATCCCCATGGCTCCGATGAGGGATCCATAGATTCATAAATCTAGTGCCTAAGAAGCCACGGTTCGTCAGGATCATGAGCTGAAAGTTATAGGCTCACAGACTCGCTGAGACGACGTGTTCCAGGGCTCGCATGATAAAGCTATAAGCTAATTTAGTATGCCAATGTCTAAGCGAGACAGAAGCAATGAACCTTGTAAGTTAGACTTGGGGTCCTTAGTATAAATAATCCAAGAATCTAAAGGCTTTCCATGCCTATTCCGCCAGTAGCTCATTACTAGCAGACAGGCTATGGCTTGGCATCACGAAAAGCAATAGAATTGATGACGTTCCAACAGGGGATGTCTACTTTCGCTAATGTCTCGGAGAGAACTTTCACAAAAAGAAACTTTGGGAAAAGAAGGACGTTGAGAAGAAGTTCAAGACAAGAGTTGGAAGGCTCTAGCGGGCCAATATCAACATAAAAGAGCCATAGAGGCCAACAATAAATTAAAAAAATGGCCAAAAGGGCCGCAAAATTCTAAAGGCATTTCGGCGTGGCAAGATTGGGGGTGCAAAGGCCATATGTTCGGATGATACACCAGGGGCCAGTACAAGAGGATATGGACGTTGGTAGGCGCAAACTCCATCATATTCTAAAAAACAAACTTTTATGCCCTGGGGCTTCTTCTTCTTTCTTCTTCTCTTCTTCTTCTTCCTTATTCTCTTCTTCTTCTTCTTGGGGGTTCATGACAGGAGGATCCTCGAGAGAGGAGAAGTTTTGTTAGCCGGCACCAAGCGATATCAATGTCACCTCCATTGAAGGAGGCTTTTCATTCTTGATCATTGCCTCAGTATAAAGCACTTGCTGAACTTCAAAATCAAAGGTAGCCAGCAGCCAACCCTTGTAAGCGCCAGCCAGAAAGTATTGAGCCAACTCCCACTTGATCTTCACCTCAGCGATGCCTTCAGCACCATCCACCTTGGGAACAACCTGGCTAATCTCCCTAGCCTTGGGCTCTACCATAGTGGCCAACTAAATCTCCTCCCCCTTCACCCTAGCCAAAGTCTCCTTGACACCCATCACTCATGCAGGATTCCAGATCAGTTAAGTTTTCACTGCCTCCTAAGTACCTTTTGGAACTGCGGAGGTTGTGTTCCTTATCTTCGTGCTCATATCTACTCCAAGAATAATAAAGAAAAGTTATAAAAAGCATAAGGCGCATTTGCAAAATAACATATGCTTAAAGAGAGGACATACCGAAGATGGATATATGCCCTTGGTTGTGATCGCTAGACAGGAAGTCCACAACCCTGAAGCTCTTTGGCACTCGCAGGATTGCCTTTATTCCCTGTTTTTCGGACACAAGAGTTGGGAAGTTCAGTCCTGCACAATAACAGCGAAGACAGAAAAGTAAGGCGTTTGCAGGATCAAGGAATTAAGTGTAAGAAAGAGTCTACGGACCTTTAGCCACCCATGTGTCCTAAACCCTAGGTTCAACCCCCACATAGAGGAAAACACTGCCATCTTGCGTAAGATGGAAGTGATATCGTAAAGGCTTATCCTTTAAAAAGAAAAATAATAAGAATAGAAAACCTCGTCGACCCCCACCGTCAAGGACATTAGGTACGCCAAAGCTTGAATAGAGGTCACGATACAAGAAGCAAAGAGACAGAACTAGCTAGGGCGTATCCCAAACATATTTCCCACCGCAACGACCTGAGAAGGCAGTGTTTTCCTGAAGCCTACCTTGATGCAGTCTTTTAAGAAGGCAATCTCACCAAGACCACAATCGGAATCCCTATGATTAGCTTTAGGGCACAAGAAAGCAAACTAGGCAGAAGAGAAAAGATGATTTTCATCTTCTCTTAATCCTCTTGGGAGACGAAAGAGGGCAGATCAAGATCCATCGTACCTTGGCAGGCATTCTAAAAAGGAACTACATCTTTCCAAACCCTATTGGTACCCTTAATAACATAAGTAAGAGAAAAGTGTAAAAGGTGTTACCATGATAAAGAAGAGAAGTCGTTGTAACTATAAGCAAAAGGGAAGTCTTATATCTTCAAATCAAAGGAAAAATGGTCATATCATGCATTATAACTCATAGATGTTCGCGATGGATGAAACACTAGTGGGGAATCGCAAAGGTCCCTTCAAATTCCACTAAAGAAACTAGCACGATGGACGTTCAAAGGACGCATAGTTCATCGGAAAAAGGGTGAAAACTTACCGGAAAAGTGAAGAAAGGTGGTGGCTCCGAGAGAGAGGAGTCTTGATTGGACGCACGATACGGAAAAAAAAGCTAAAAATGGTAGAGACTGTTCACTTTCCTGCCTATGATTCCGTATCGCGAGTGGGGCTGAATCATTAGATATAGCCTAAATATCGCCATAAATCCCATGCTTAGAAGTTCATCATTCGATACGGCCAGATAAACACTAACGAAATTCACCAAGGGTGAAGCCATAGTAACAGAAGACAATGATGCGAAGAACAACCATAGCTCTTGTTATTGATGTGGTTAGGGTGTTCTTTGGAAGCTCTACAGAAGCAAGAAAAAACGGTAGCAATGAGAAATAGAGAAAGACGTTTGTATTGATCAAGAGAAGCAAGGTATAATGCGATTTGGGTGTTAAAACCCTTACAAAGATAAAGTTTCTCTTAACCTAATGTCTATTCGCTAGGGTTTTTGGTGAATACATTGTATGGACCCTTAGGTCTAATATTTATAGTAGTTGGTCGATGATTATCCACTTAAAATTAGGAAAACCGTGTATATCCTTAGATATTTAGGTATATTTCCTTTTCCTTAAGATTTTCTTTTCTCGGGTGGAATAGTCGTCCGGTTTCCTACACAAAGGTGTACTTCCGGCATCCTGCTCTTGTTGGCATTCCCCTGCTTTTGACTTAAGGTCAGTCGTGTTGCTACTAGGCCTAGGGGTTTCCCCTTGAAATTTGGCAGGACGTTGATATTTCTGTATTTTGTATCATTTTTAATATTAGTGTTGCATGGTTTTCTATCTCTTTTAGCTCATTTAGAAGCTTTAGTATTAGTTTTAGTCTCATTTAGTTTAGATTGATCATCTTATAGTCTTAGGCTATATTTGGTGCTTTGCATTGCATTTCTTTAGAACTTTTAGGTACTTTGTAGCTCAATATATGGATTGAATGATGCAAAAGGCATGGACTTTTAAGAATCATGAAAAAAATATTATTGGATGCAAATGGGTAGATGTTAGATGGAGAGCCGGCCAAAGTGTCTTAAATGTGTGATTAGATTGAAACTTTCCCATGATTGGATTGAGCACGGATTTTGACAGAAGATAGCAAATTGAGTTGGCTTCGTTTTGGCCATTCCTTCAGCTCATTTTAAGCTACGGTTCAAGAGTTATGGTTGAAACACCGAATACATGTGCTGCAGGGAGGAGGCTGGCGGCCACTTCAGGGTGTTGCAGACCGCCAGCTATATGAGTCCGACCGCCAGGTGCTGCTGGGAGGAGGCTGGCGGCCAATTCTTGTTCTTGCAGACCACTAGCCAAAGCCCCCTGGACCGCCAGGAACTTCCAGAAAACCAAATTTGTTTAGATCAGACCCGGTTTGTCCAGGATCGATCCAGTTCAACCCTTTCCTATATAAATACTCAATGTTAACCTTCTTAGAACCTTCAGCTACCTAAGCAACAATTTTTCTTCTTAGTTTTTCATAGATTTTGGTTGTTTTAAGATCTAAACAAGTTATAAACACTTTCTTTTGGATCCTTTTTAGTTTTTTTAATGCATTTGATATCTCTTAGATTATTTTTTCTTCTTTGTTCTTCTTTTTCTTGGGAGTAATTTAGGTCATGGGAATTCCTCAGGCTTAAATTGAGTACAGCAGTAAGACCTCAAAATAGGGGAATGCCCAGAAGCAGGAACCCAGACGACGTAGCATAGCCAAAAGCCGAAAGTCAGACGACCTTGCCTAGCCGAAAATCGGAAGCCAGTCGACCACAGTACAAGCAGAATATGCTTACTGTGGCAATACAGAAGGAGCACAAGGAGGCCGCGATGTGCAAGGGATTTGGCTCTAGTGTAATGGGGGCTGCCTTGTAATGAATGGTTCATATTGATTCCAATCGGAACCATAAGATCCTTTGCTCATCTCACTGACCTGTTTGTTAGGAAATTTGCTAGCAGCAGAGTGACTCCCAAGTCCTCTAATGACCATTTATGGAATCAGGCAGCATAAGGCAGAGGCACTCATGAGCTACCTTCACCGCTTCAACAATCAGAAAATCACAATTCCAAACTGCAGTGTTGCTACCTCAATCTCTGCCTTTAAGAGAGGACAATTGCCTTGTGGTGATCTGTATAAGGAGCTTACTAAATATCGATGCAAAAAGATGGAAGACGTGCTCTCCTGGGCCTAGGCGTAGAACAAGTTGGAAGAAGACCTACTTGCCAGATAAGATCTGGGTCATGAGGACCGAGAAGACGACCAACGATGACAAGCCCTACCAAAGACCTGCCAGAGAGGATGGACAGAAGGGAGCCAAATGACACAAGCCTCTAGGTAAGTCGGACGACAATAGATTCCCGTTGGTACCTACTTGGTTGGACGTATCCAACCTATCAATATCGAGCGCAGAGCTGGTAGGAGTCTTGAAAGAAATGGGAGTTCAAGTCAAATGGCCCCAAAAGATGAGGTCACCCGATCCCTGCCGAAATCTGAACAAATGGTGCGACTTCCACAATCACCACGAACACAGAACAGAGGATTGCATATCCTTAAGAATAGAAGTCAATGAGCTCCTCAAGAAGGGACACCTACGAGAATTCCTTTCAACCAAAGCTAAAGAGATGCTGGATAGCCAAGAAGAAGGAGTCCCAGCCGGCCGTCAAGCGTCTGATTCCCCAAGGCATGATAGGGTTATCAATGTCATATCCGGATGTTTGGAGATAAGTGGCATTACACATGCCGCTGCAAAGAAAATCACAAGGCTCGCGAAAAACAATCATGGCACCCTAGAAGTCAAGCGCCAGAATCTCAGCCAGGAAGTCATAAGTTTCACGACTGGAGGACAAGATGGGATCTTGACTCCATACCACTACGCATTGGTTGTTTCATTATCGGTGGCGAATTGTTTGGTGAAGAGAGTATTTATCGACAATGGGAGCTCTATCAACGTACTTTTCCTGGGAGCATACACAAACCTGGGTCTTAACCAGAAAGCCTTGATCAAGAAAACCACACCGTTGATGGGCTTCAGCGGGGAAGTAAAGCAAACCATCAGAGAGATAGCTCTCCCGGTGTGCGCCGAAGGAATCAACTTGTCCACTAAGTTTTCTGTCATAGATTGTCCCTCTACCTATAACATGATCATGGGCAAGCCCTGGATACATGAGATGAGAGTCGTGCCGTCAACCCTGCACCAAGTACTTAAGTTTCCAACCCCATGGGGAATCAAAGAGATCAAGGGTGATCAAGAAAATGCCCGATCGTGCTATCAGACCACTTTGAAGGGAAAGATGGCTCCTTTATAGCAATTACAGAGACCACTTCATGCATTGCACAATGAAGAGCCGGAAGTGGAACAACTGGATGATGTTCCTCTAGTACCTGGAGAGCAAGGAAGAAACCTCAGAATAGGGGCAAGATTGCAAAAAGGCATACGCCAGAGGCTGATAGACTTTCTTAGATCCAATGCCGATTGCTTCGCCTGGTCCCACGTATGCCGGGAATAGACCCAGAAGTCATAGTACATAAGTTGCAAGTGGACCCCAACTACCCGACAGTCAAACAAAAAAGGAGGAAGTTCGCCCCTGAACGAGACGAGATCATCAATGATGAAGTCAAAAACCTCCTAGCGGCTGCGTTCATTAGAGAGGTCCAGTATCCGGATTGGCTAGCAAACGTCGTCGTGTTCTAAGAAAAAAACGGCAAGTGGCGGGTTTGCATAGATTTCACAGATCTAAATAAATCTTTCCCTAAGGATCCTTTCCCGCTGCCTCATATAGACAAGCTGGTGGACGCCACAGCTGGACACCAGTTGATGAGCTTTATGGATGCTTTTTCCGGGTACAATCAAATACTCATACATCCAGACGACCAGGAAAAGACGTCTTTCATGACTTCTCGTGGAATTTACTGCTACAAGGTGGTGCCTTTTGGCTTAAAGAATGCGGGATCCACCTATCAGAGGCTAGTCAACATGATATTTGCGGACCAAATCGGCTAGAACATGGAAGTCTATATAGACGATATGCTGGTCAAGTCCTTGAATGTGGAAGACCACATAGCCCACCTGAAACAAGCTTTCTCTACCTTGAGGAAGTACAACATGAAGCTCAACCCCTCTAAGTGCTCATTCGGAGTGAGCTTTGGGAAATTTTTGGGGTACATAGTTACATACAGGGGCATTGAAGCGAACCTAGAGCAAATCAGGGCGTTTTAGGCAATCCCTTCGCCCAAGACTCCATGAGCGTCCAGAAGCTTACCGAAAGAATGGCGGCCGTGAGTTGATTCATATCCAGGGTGTCCGACAAATCGCATGCACTCTTTGAAGCCCTTAAGTTCACATGGAAATTTGAATGGAACCCAGAGGCCTAAGACACCCTAGTAAAGCTTAATGAATATCTCACAACGCCTCCCCTTCTCTCAAAGCCCCAAGACAGAGAGCCTCTGCTCCTGTACCTGGTCGTCTAAGAGCATGTCGTAAGTGCCGTCTTTGTCAGAGAAGAAGAAAGCAAGCAATGTCTGGTGTACTACGTAAGAAAGTCTCTTCTAGACACCGAGACTCGCTATAGTGACCTAGAGAAACTAGCTCTCACATTGGTCGTCTCAGCCAGGAAGCTGCACCCCTACTTACAGGCTCACCCGGTGATAGTCGTTAAATATTTCCCTTTCAAGTCCGTACTCCACAAGCTAGAAGTATCCGGAAGATTGGCCAAATGGGCAGTGGAATTAAGCGAGTACGATGTGATCTTCCGCCCTGCCACGACGATCAAATCATATGTCCTAGCAGACTTCGTAGCAGAATTCTCCCCGTCGATGGTACCAAGGGCAGAAGAAGAGGTCAGGATCCAACAAGAAAATAAATGTGAAGAGGAATGGGAACTTTATGTAGATGGATCTAGCGACATATGAGGGGCAGGTGTAGATCTAGCGAAAGTGAGTATGAAGCCTTAATTGCAAAACTCGGCTTGGCAAAAGACTTGGGAATAGAAAAACTACAAGCTTACAGTGATTCTCAATTGATCGTAAGCCAGACGCAAGGCAACTACCAAGTGAAAGATGCAAAAATGACCAAGTACCTTTCCATAGCCAAGAGGCTCGTTGATTCGTCCAATGCATGCAAACTCACAGAAATCCCGAGGGAACGAAATTCGCATGCGGACGCCCAAGCCAACAAGGCCTCGGCCCTAAAAAATACGGAGCCAGCTAGCGTACCTTTGTTGGTTCTCCAATGGCCGGCTACTGAAGAGGATGTCGAAGGGCCTCAGGTCTCCAACATTGAAGAAGAGGAAACCTGGATGACGCCCATTACTTCCAATCTAAACGATGACGTCCTGCCCAATATAGGGAGTGAATGCCATAAGATCAAAAGGCAAGCGTCTCGCTATTGCCTGATTCACGGAAAACTCTACAGAAGATCCCACTCTAGTGGAAGAAGCTTGGTACTAAGAGCCATGAAGGCAGGCTACTAATGGCCTACGATTGCTCATGACGCCCTCTAGATGGCCATGTACTATGATAAATGCCAGAGGCACGCGCAAGTAACCAAGCTACCCCCGGAAAACCTCAAATCCGTAAGTTCTCCATGGCCATTCATGAAGTGGGGAATGGACATCGTGGGAAAATTCCCGACAGCTCCCGGGCAGCTGGAGTACCTCTTCATAGTCACAGACTACTTCTCCAAGTGGGTGGAGGCAGAAGCCTTGAGCAAGATTACGGATGTCCAAATCAACAAGTTCCTTTGGAAGAATGTCGTAACACGATTCCGAACGTCTCAAGAGATAGTCACAGATAATGGACCGCAATTCACAGGCAAAAACTTCAAGAAGTTTTGTGAAGACTGGGGCATAAAACTAAGCTTTGCAACTCCGAGACATCAACAATCCAATGAGCAAGCCGAATCCACCAACAAGAAAATAGTCAATCTTCTGAAAAAAGGGGTTTGACGATGCCAAAGGCAACTGGGTCGAAGAACTTCCAGCTACCCTATGGGCATGTCGAACCAGCATTAAGACTTCAATAGGGGAAACACCTTTTTCCCTAGTCTATGGAATAGAGGCAGTGTCCCCTGCCGAAGTCAGTGTCCTTACGGCCAGGTCAGAGCTTCTAACCCAAAAGAAAATGAAGAGCTGACGTCTTCGTCCATGTATCTCCTTAACGAAAAAAGGGAAGCTGCAAGAATCTGAAACTAGATGTACCAATAGGAAGTAGCTCGCAACTACAACAAGAAGGCACGAACCCGGACGTTCCAACAAGGAGAATGGGTGCTGCGCCGAGTCTTTGAGAATACCAGGGACAAGGTCGCGGGAAAGTTGGCGCTTGGTTGGGAAGGACCATACCAAATAGTGGAAGTCAAAGGAGCAGGGGCATACAAGTTACATGACAGGTACAGAAAAGTACAACCAAATAGCTGGAATGCGTTATACCTAAAGTCTTACTTCTTCTAAAAAGAACGCCCCTGACCCGGACGACCATACCCCAGATATGTTTTTCAGCTTTGAATTTTTTAATTTTTTACATCTTTTTATGTAATCATGATACGTTTAAGGAGGGATACCAATCAATAAAACAACTGCTTTCTCACGGGAAAATTCAGTTAAAAGCAAGGGGAAAATAAGTTGAATGACTACTCCTCAATAAAGGAGAAACACAAGCAACGTACCCTTCCAAACGTAAAGCGAAAAGCTCAAAAAAAGAGAGAGAGAAACTCTTCTTGAACAAGGGAAAATACCCGAAACAAAGCAAGAGACAAAAATTGCTTATTCTGCTTAACAGAGAGTGGCTAACCGGAAAGCAGAGTGTTGAGTAGAAAGCAAAAACAGCATAACCTTACTTACTGTGTCATAGTACACGCAAAAGCTATGTGACTTAAGCACATGAGTATCACCTATACCTAGTTACCCAGACGTGGGAAGTAGAAGAAAATTCTGGCACTTGGACCCCTTTGCAAGGGAGGTCCATACCTGCAAAACCAATAAGATTAAGACTGGCTTCACTGCAGGAAGCAGAGTGCAGCAAAGAAAAAACAGTTATTTCCGGATAGCTGAATGCCAAAAAGCCAGAAGTACCTCTGGGTATCAAGAGGCCAAAAACGCAAGCTAGCAGTTACCTCCGGTGACAGAATGCCAAAAAGCTAGAAGATACCTCCGAGTATCAAGAGGCCAAAAAGGCGTCCTGGGAACCTAATCATTCTCTAAAGAAATGAAGCAGAACTCCCTCAAAAAAAAGGAGAGATAATGAGATTATCCCAACTTGAAACTCAAAGAACTCTCGCAAGACACGACAAAGACTAGGGGCCAATATGGCAGAAGTCAAATAGTCGGAATGTCAATAAAAGGCTAGAGGCTCATAGCCAGAAGCCAGCCGGTCAAGACGCAAAGGCTAGAGGTTCATAGCCAGAAGTTAGTCGGTCAAGACGGAAAGGCTAGAGGCTCATAGCCAGAAGCCAGTCGGTCAAGACGAAAAGGCAAGAGGCTAGTAGCCAGAAGCCAGCCGGTTAAGGTGCTAATGATAAAAAACTTGCCAAAGCATCGGCCATGAAAGTCATCTCTAAATCTAAGTCAGGAATCTGTTAAGGCAGGAAGACAGCAAAAAACTAGAAAAATATTCATAGAAGGCCACGAAGGGCTAGAATACGGGTTTTAAGCCCTGAAGGGCAAACAAAACTAAGCCCAAGAAGGCCACCTAAGAGTTAAAGCCGTTAAGGCCATATAAGTCATTACAAAGCCCATAAGGGGCAGGAGTAGGCCCACGCAGGGGCATGCCATCGACAAAAAAGAAAATAAATCCCACAAGGGGAGAGCAACCTGTTTCTTGATTCAGGGTCTGGAGGCTAAACAGCTGGAGGATCAGGAGAGGCAGACTTCTCGACATTTGGCGTAGAAGCCGCTGGGGGCATAGAAGCCAGGGCATGAGGAATCTCTAGTTCATCTTTAAAGGTGGGAGCTTCGAGTGCATTTTCTTCTACCTCTGCGATCGCCACCATCTGGTAGCTCTCAAACTCCTCCTGCAAGTTCGAAGACTTGGCCTCACCCTTGAG